>BGPR01049085.1:0-11396 GCA_013235015.1 Araneus ventricosus
CAATTTTTAGATTTAACTTCTAATTTTAGTCTTTAGCTTTGAAGATAAATACAAATTATAGACGTTATCTTAACATTATGTTAATAAGAAATTCGACGATCAGAGAGAAAATTAGCTAGTTTCCACTGAATAAAAAAATTGAAAGGCGATTTCCCTGATAAAATGTTGCATTTGTATTAATTTTCCTTTATATTAAGGAATGAAACATCTCAAATATTGAGTCATCTGAGATCACTGCGATATTATTATTTTTCCACCTCTTCAAGTGTATCTTCTCAGATATTCTTTTCGGTCTCTTGTCTGTGTTTTTATTTCTGCAGCGGCCATAACAATCACGTTGGAAACCAGCGGGAGTGTTCTCCCCTAAACTTTCTCGTATACTTCCCCAAAAAGGGGCCGTTTCCCCTTCCCCCCCCCCGCGTGGCTAAAAAAATTAACCTATTGTTACCCAGAATCCAATGACTATCAGAAGGTTTTTCATTATTAGTGATTGAAAAATATCTAGGCAGAAAATGAAGTTCAAAGAGATGCGTAACGATTTTCTTCTCTTACCGGCTCAAGGACAAACTGACGTAATTCGCTACTCCGTAATGAAATTCCTCTCCGCTCTTCGGGTACGCATGCGCGTGGATAACGGATCCTCTTCAAAAGTAAATTATACGGACCGACAGACAGTCAACCCTTTAACGGATTTGGCCCAAAATTTTATACGGACCTACATTCATGACGATAAAACTGTGTACGAAATTTTATCCATCTAGCTATTCAAGTTTTTGAATTATAGCGTTCGCGTGACCGCGGACATACAGACAGACAGACTTCCTGCTGACGGAGTTAGTCCAAAATTTGATAGGAACCTACAAATTATGTTTAAAGACTGCATACCAAATTTCATCCCTTTATCTCTAATAGTTTTCGAGTTATCGTGTTCACAGACAGACAGACATAATTCCAAAATTGTGTTTTCCGGACTCAGGGAGGTCTAAAACGTGGAGATTCGTCAAAATCTCGAGTTCGAATTTTTTGACGATTACAATACTTACTCTTTGTATACTTCGTATACGAGAAAGTAAAAAAATTGCAAGATTTCCCTGATAAAATGTTGCATTTGTATTAATTTTCCTTTGTATTAAGGAATGAAACATCTCAAATATTGACTCATCTGAGATTACTGCGACATATTTATAATTTTTCCACCTCTTCAAGTGTATCTTCTCAGATATTCTTTTCGGACACTTGTCTGTGCTTTTATTTCTTCAGCGGCGATAACAATCACGCTGGAAAAAAGCAGACGAAAGCTCCTCATCTTTATGAGGTGTTAGTTTACGCATACGAGAAATATCCGTCGGCTTTTCCCACCCGGAGGTCAAGTGTGCACTTGGTAGCGCCACTTTCTATCAAAGAAATACATTTATTTTTGTTCCTTTTTCCCGCCATCTTTTGGGAGCTTCTTTTGTAACGAGAAGTCATCCGCGCGGTCGCAGTTATCAGTCGCTGAAAAGTGCCAACTTCCATAACTGAGAGATTTATTTCACTTCGCTTCGTGAGCGATGAAGGGTTCAACAGCACAGCCTGGACGTGTGTGGGTGAGGAGTTGATGAAAAAATATATTGGACGATATTCCCGGATTCGTGCATGTGCGATGTGCGGTTTTATCAGTCAACGAAATGTTAATGGCCCATTAGATCGAAAAGAAATCGTCTGTTGCGCGAGTCGCTATAAGTTTTTATTGCGAGTTCGAGTCGGTTTAATTATTTTGGTTGATTAAGTGCTGAATAAAATGGATGCCGGAGGAACTGCTTGTATGATACAGTGTAGTAGTGTAAGTTAGAATCGAAATGCGAAGTTTTCTTGCAAGGCGCAACAGGTCTGCGAAACGTTCTTTCATTACCGTTTCTTATTACACCTTCTTCTTGACTTATGACCACAATAAGTAAATTTCAACCTTCAAAATCGAACGTATTTCAAGTCGTATGACAGTGGCGAATCCAGGGGAGGGGCTATCGGGCTACAGCCCCCCCCCCCCGAGCTGAACCAAAATTCTTGATTTGATTTAAAATCACTACAACTGTTTGATCTTAATTTTCATTTTTAAAAAATAGTAATAAAATCGTGACAACATTGCTTTCTGACTTGACAGGCTCGAAAATTTTCCTACTTTTCTAGTCATTCCACTTACACTTGTAGCGTTGGCGCAGTCGAAAACATTTTTTAGGCAGCTATTTCATTGTATTTTTTATTAAATTATCGAAAGTATTGTAGTGTTCTTTATTATACTTATTGTCAGGAGAGGAAAGCTTGTAAAGTTAAAGTGTTTTGGTTTACATAAGCCATGAGGTTTGACATTCTTCACTACGATATAAAATTTTTATGACCTCCGCTTCCCCCCCCCCCAGACCCGAATCCTGGAGCAAGACAATTATTGACACCTCGGGTAGTTTTCGACACTTAAATCTTTTTAAAAAACAAGCTTTCTTGTCAATGTTCAGCTTTACCTAACCTAACCATAAGTAGATAGTTAAAAGGAAACCAAATGAGAATGGAGGGATGTCAGTAACTGTGGTCAACTACCCATCCATAGGGCGTCAATAACCCAATTTTACAGTATTTATTCTTAATATTTTTCAACATAGCTTCCCGGGGTGATTTTTTATGGAATTCTTTATTCAGCTTAAAGTAGACTAATTCTGGAAAAGTTACAATGATTCACAAATTGAAGGAACTATTTTTAATATTTTTCCATGATTTAGATGCATAAATATAGCCTTGAGGTTAATAACTGTCTTCTTTATCCTAATTTTCTATAGAGTATGTACAACAGAGTGCTTATTATGCATTTTTCTAATTATGTATAATAGTTATGCGTACATGGATTGAATGTTGGTGTTTTTATGCACAATGAAAATAATGTCGAAAATGCCTACTTACGACTTGTCGTTCGGAACGAAGCTCGATCGTAAGTCGCGAAGTCCCTATATTTAACAGTTCGGTGATTTACTCGATTTTCGATACATCCTGTAAAATATTTTTGATATTTGATTTTACTTAAGATTTGCAAATTAAAATATAAATAAATATAGTGTTCTAATCCCTAATGTTTCCAGTGTTTTAATTTCCAAACGAGCTCCTAAGTGAGATGGGGTCAGTAGTGGCTTATTAACAATATTTGGACTTCTTGACTGAAGGACCGCGGACTCGAAACCCGATTTCACGGAAGGTCAGTCGTGTATAAGGACCTGGGGTACATTAAATCGGTCAAGGGCTGCACATGTTTCCGCTGGTGCAAAGGCGAAGTTTGGAGAGTGGAGTGTCGACTCAGTGACCTAAGTGAGAAAAGAAGGAAAGCAGTGTAGAGAGCTCATTAAGCTGAGTTGTAATTTAGCCCGGCAGAGGGAACCTGAAAATAGTTAGCAGAACTTACCGTATGTCTCGAGGTCAGATTAACTCAACGTTACAACTGCCAGGGTAAAATAGCTGTATCTTAATTATAATTAACTTATCGTTTTGAAGCAGTTCGAGAGCTATTTCGGGATGTCCTCGTAATTTTGAATTGCCCACATCTCTAACTTCCACAACGCACCAACGGGCACGCGTTGGGATCTCGACGTCAGATTTAAAGCCTTGTTCCCTTGGCGTGTGGCTTGGTTAAACCTCGAGTCGCGCGGGATTCGTACTTGCGATCTGTGATTGGTGGAATTCCGACCAGTCGCGCCGTTCCAACGGCGCGTGGCTAGCCAAATCTCTCGTCAGCGCTCGAGTGAGCGGATTCGCTGACGCCATCTGCCCACTCCTGTCTCCTTTGACGTGCGAGCTATTTACCGCCATAATGCGGGAAACAGCAGATGCACTTACAAGCGGTAGAGCCACATCGATTCTTTCTGTTCCGACGATGGGAAATAACGCGAACCGCGGACGGAACTCGTGGAAAGACAGGCCGTAGGAACGCGGCTTTACGTGCACCAGGTCTTCATACACAGCAGTTCTTTGATAAAAGCGATTATCGAACTTAAAACCTGGAATCTCGCAACCAATAAAGAGAACTATTTTAGAATATTTTTGCAGTAATTTCACAGAGGCTATTGCGTTCGTATAGAATTTTGCGAGAGGAAATATTTTATGATCGTTTTGCTTTATATTTATTCAAATCGTAACAGTAAGCATTACTCATCATATACCAATTTGTTTTCAAAGGTAAATGTAAAATGAAATCAATATTTTTATGTTTTAGTTTTAATTTTTTGAAGGTGAAAATTAAATGAAAGTTTTGGTTTCCTGTTGGCTCTCGCAAGAGCAAGTTTATTAAGGTAACCAGATTTTCTTTATTTCAATTCTGAACGCTACGCTCTACAAATCGGAAAGCATCGGGAAGCTAGTCAACGCTTAAAAAGGCGTTAAAAAAATCAGACTGTCGGATAATTCGGGACCTCTGGCCATGTTACATCGGGAATAAGATAGCGCGTTCCTGTTTATAGCGGAAGTTATTAATATTCAATGATGCTAAACTTCCATTATCCACTAATATAAAGCTATCTTATTCTATAAATAGCACGAGTCTGCATATACTGAAATCAATAATTTTCGAAGGAATTTTGGTGATTAAGTGCATTATTCACTAAGTAGGATGATTATATTCTATTTATGGGTTACAGTTAGAAGAAAAGTCTTCAGAAGCTCATTTTCTAAAATTTATATGCAGTAAAGCACCGCTCAAGGGACTGACGTAAAGCGACGTATAATCGAAATTTTAATAAACGATTTTGATTATTACAAATTTGATGCTACTAATGCAAATTCATTTAAAAGTAATAGTTTTAAAAAATTTTAAGACATTACTAGTATTGAAAACGATAATAATTTTTATAATTAAACATTTATCATAAAATTGAGAAAACTCATAAGTTTCTTGCGTATCTTGAATAATAATTAAGCATTTTTTATTTTATGCGATTTATGTGCATGTAGTTAGGGATTTAATTTTTTAAAGTCTTTAATCTTCGTCTGACGTGCTGATTGTCTGTGAACATTTAATACAGAATTATGAATCGAATTAAGTTCAGTTAATTCTTTTTCACTAGTGTTTTGACAAACAAAATAAGGGTGAAGTTTTTTAATGGAGTCAATTGGTCTTTGAAAGAAAGCAGAATTACTTCTTCACCTTCTTTTTCATCAAGCTTTTTTCCTAAAAAAAATGCAATGTGCGATGTTCCAACATACTTTTTAAATCCAAGAGCAATCTGGAATATAGTCGGGGAAAAATCGGAACTTTCTCGGTTAATCAGGAAAAACTTGTCAGTTTAATATGTTAGTTAATAGGAGTCAATTGGTCTTTGAACGAAAGTGGAATTACTTCTTCACCTTCTTTTTCATCAAGCTTTTTTTATAAAAAAAAAATGCAATGTGCGATGTTCCAACATACTTTTTAAATCCAAGAGCAATCTGGAATATAGTCGGGAAAAATCGGGAACTTTCTCGGTTAATCAGGAAAAACTTGTCAGTTTAATATGCCAGTTAATAGGAGTCAATTGGTCTTTGAAAGAAAGTGGAATTACTTCTTCACCTTCTTTTTCATCGGCTAATCAGCAAAATCTTGTCAGTTTAATATGTTAGTTAATAGGAAAAGACAACTTTAATTATCATTTTACTTTTTTAAAAATCAAAATAAGAAGCTAACGGTTTTGGTTAACTAAGTTGATTAAAAGCTTTTACACATACCCACTGTGTCACTTAATCTGAAGTGTGTGTATTGCCCAATCAAGTCTCATTTACAGCAATTACATAACTCCCAATTGTACCTTTCACCGAAAATGAAGAATTAGCAGCATCATTAAGATAACTTTCATTCACAACGAGCATTTTGTGTTTCCCTCTTCCTATTTCGTCCCAATTTATGGACGCCGGCAAGTTTCATCTTCGCTGCTTGGCAACATGTCTAACTGCGTGGGGGGAAAACTTGCACTTTCCGACAAAACTAAAACTCTCAATGATCTCGCTAATGAGTGTGACTCAGGCCGATACCGGAACACGGAAAACTACTGCTTTTTTCGCGCGACACTTTATTTTTTCTGTTACTTCCTTTTCTCGATTGTTTATTATATCCTTATTTTTCCAGCAGCTGGACAATATTTGTTCGTCTGCACTCAAAAATGGTAATTAATGAATCACTCTGTTATATGAACGATGGGTGACAGGCTATCAAAAGTTCATTTTATGGTATCTAATTTTTGTCATCTGAATTTGTCATGTAGGGTTATTGGAAATATTTTAGTGTTCTTTGGCTTCTTAAATTTCCCATTTCAAGCCTCTTTATGGCAGAGAAAATTTTCACTGCCATACTTTCGTCCGAAACTTATTTTTTTCAATTAAGAAAATGAGTCATTAATCCAGATAAATATAACTACCCTTAATGTATTCTGCCCTCTATTTTCTTGTGTACTTCCGCAATATGACGTTTTGTGAAAACTTCGTCGTAAATTGAAGTAGGAATGGGAAAAACCTACCAGTTTTAACCGAAAACTGCTTTCTTCTTTTGCTTCGGTTCACCCGTTTTTCTGTTATTTTTTGTCCCGGTTATAACCGGTTATTTTTTAAAAAATCCAATAACCGGGTGGAAAAACCGGATCGGAAGATAGGCTCGATTTTAGGTTCGATTAGACTAAAATTTACCAAGTTATGAGACTTTGAATTTAGGCCAATCAACGACAACCGCTCTCTGGAGGCGTCTGTTGGTTGGCGGATTACTGAAAGAGTTAATGAACAGATAAATATTGGCCAATGGACTGATTTCCTGTAAAAGCAATATAATGAAGTTTTTATCTACAAACGGCATTTGTTTTTTTATCAAAAAAACCCCTCGAAACCGGTTATTTTGATAAGTGAAAAAAACCTAAATAACCGAAAACCGGTTATTTTCGCAATAACCGCCAACCGTAAAGTGAAGAGAATCTAGTATGCATTTCGGAAAAGCACCTCTTCCTATAAACCGATTCATCTAAAATTTAACACTGATATACATTTTGGATGTAAAAATATTAAAATTCAGGCATCTAACTTGTTACGAGTTATCACGTCTACATACACACGAACCGTCTAAAATTTAATAAAGATCCAAAATTTTGGTAATTTAATCATGTGACAAATTCCATCCATATGGCTTATTGCGTTTTTGTGTTACCGTGTTCACAAATGCAGACAGAGAAACAAACTTCCCGCAGATGGAGATCAAATTTGACACAAATTTACAATTTTGGTGTAAAGACCACATATCAAATTTCATTGGTCTAGTTCATTTCATTTTTCAGTTATAGCGTTCACAGACAAACATAATTCCAAAAAATGGATTTTCGGATGCAGGGAGATGTAAAACGTGGAGATTCATCTTATTCTCGAAGTCGATTATTATTATTATTATTATTATTATTATTATTATTATTATTATTATTATTATTATTATTATTATTATTATTATTTGATAATTGCAAAACTTTCTCTGTACGAGATAGGGAAAAAAAACATCAAGGAAAAAGGTTATTTTCGATAACTTAAGATCTGGGGAGTACAGACAACCAGATTTTATTCCAATCCCCTCTCCTGCCGCAGACAAAACTTAGGGAGCTGAGAAGTGGAGATTAATCAAAATTGGGAGGTCGAATTAGTTGACGTCTACAATACTTTCTCTTTGTATGTTTCGTATACGAGAAAATAAAAATATACGCATTTAAAATTTTACATATATAAAAATGACCACATATCAAATTTCTTTGGTCTAATTCATTTCATATACGAGAAAATACGTTTAGTATACGAGAAAATAAAAATATACACATATAAAAATGAACACAGATCAAATTTCTTTGGTCTAACTCATTTCATATACGAGAAAATACGTTTAGTATACGAGAAAATAAAAATATACACATATAAAAATGAACACAGATCAAATTTCTTTGGTCTAACTCATTTCATTTTTCAGTTATAGCGTTCACAGACAAACATAATTCCAAAAAATGAATTTTCGGATGCAGGGAGATGTAAAACGTGGAGATTCATCTAATTCTCGAGGTCATTTTTTTTGATAATTACAAAACTTTCTCTCTGTACGAGATAGGAAAAAAAAAACATCAAGGAAAAAGGTTATTTTCGATAACTTAAGATCTGTGGAATACAGACAACCAGATTTCATCCCAATCCCCTCCCCCGCCACAGACAAAACTTAAGGAGCTAAGAAGTGGGGATTTATCAAAATTGGGAGGTCGAATTCGTTGACGTCTATAATACTTTCTCTTTGTATAATAATAGCACATAATTCCAAAAAATGGATTTTCGGATGCAGGGAGATGTAAAACGTGGAGATTCATCTAATTCTCGAGGTCATTTTTTTTTTTTTTTGATAATTACAAAACTTTCTCTCTGTACGAGATAGGGAAAAAACATCAAGGGAAAAGGTTATTTTCGATAACTTAAGATCTGGGGAGTGCAGACAACCAGATTTAATTCCAATCCCCTCCTCCGCCACTGACAAAACTTAAGGAGCTGAGAAGTGGAGATTCATCAAAATTGGGAGGTCGAATTCGTTGACGTCTACAATACTTGCTCTTTGTATGTTTCGTATACGAAAAAATAAAAGCAACCAAAAAGAAATAATTTTACGATTTGCTCTGTGGTGACCAGATTTAAATTGTGTGGTTAAAGAAAATGAATATTACGTTTTGCTAATTTGTTTCCGATGTGGTTGACACTGAAACTAAAGCGGCCTTTTCACAAGAAAGTGTAGGAGTTCGTTTTCTTCCTTTTCCAGCCTAATGGATTGCAACTAATTATTTTCTCGGAAGTGCGAGACGATTTCTGTTTCGAGGAAAACAGTTTCTGCGAAATTTTTAGTTTTTACTTTCCGGTATACGGAGAGAAAATATTATAATTGTCAAAGAATTCGAACACGAGATTTTGAAGAATGTCCATGATTTAGAACTTCCCTGAGTGACACCCCCTCAAAAAAAATAAATAAATAAATAAATAAAATGACGGGAGGCTGTCTTTTCAAACAGCCGCTGATGTTAAAGTCGTAGGACTACTTTACTCGCGTGACTCTTTTGTTTCTTGAAGTTTGTCGTAAGTTTTAAGTTTAAGTAAGTTTTTTTGTAACTTCTGTTGTTATCCTTTATCTCTAAAATAAGACATTAGTTATGTTTTTAATATTTGTAGTTACCGAGATATAAAGGATCGCGTCACCAATTCATGCGCATTTTTGCCTAACCTTGCGACTCAGTAGTCGCTAAATTACAATTCTGATTTTCAATTTTTTTCGTAACTTCTGTTGTTCCCCTTTATCTCTAAAATAAGACATTAGTTATGCTCTTGACGTATGTAGTTACCGAGATATAGAAGATCGCGTCAACAATTCATGCGTATTTTTGCCCAATTTTGCGACTCGGTAGTCGCTGAACTACAATTCCAATTTTTTTCTGTTACTTCTGTTATTACTCTTTCTCTCTAATCGCTGAATTAAATTACTTATTTTCAATTTTTTTCGTAACTTCTGTTGTTCCCCTTTATCTCTAAAATAAGACATTAGTTATGCTCTTGACGTATGTAGTTACCGAGATATAGAAGATCGCGTCAACAATTCATGCGTATTTTTGCCCAATTTTGCGACTCGGTAGTCGCTGAACTACAATTCCAATTTTTTTCTGTTACTTCTGTTATTACCCTTTATCTCTAAAATGAGACATTAGTTATGTTTTTAACATATATAGTTACCGAGATATAGAAGATCGCGTCAACAATTCATGCGTATTTTTGCTCAACTTTGCGACTCGGTAGTCTCTGAACTACAATTCTGATTTTCAATTTTTTTTTTTGTAACTTCTGTTCTTACCCTTTATCTCTAAAATATGACATTAGTTATGTTTTTAACATATGTAGTTGCCGAGATATAGAGGGTTTCCCATACCAAGTTTTGTGGCGTTTTGGCGTGTGAATCAAATTCCTTCCTGAGACCCCAATGGGAGGAACATAGTCCTACGTTAAAATAAAGAAAATAAGAAAACGTTTTTGGAATTACAACTATCGGTCTGTGAACTCAAAAACGGAACAAGCTAGATAATTGGAATTTGTTATGCGACTTTTACATTGAAATTGCTGATCTATAGCAAATTTTGGACGAAACTCATGGGAAAAAAGTCTGTCTAAGGTGAGCACGATAACTTAAAGATGAAATTCGGCATATGGTTTTATTACTAGAATTGTACATCATTATTAAATATTGGACAAATCCGTTAACGGATTGACTATATGTCAATCTCTCTTCGCATGCACGCGCGCACACACACCTTCTTACAATCAACAGAATCAACAATCAATAGAAAAAAATAGAATAAATTTTTAAAAGAATCTTAACTAAAAATTTAAACTAGAACAACAAAAAAACAACCAAAATTATTTTTATTTATAAACAATACAGAAAAAAAATTAGTTGAAATGAATACAATGTTTAAGTAGCGCGCAATTGCAGCAGCAAAACAAATAACAGAGAACAATGGAAATCAAGATCATACAAAGAAAGTCCCCCAAAAATAAAAATAAACTCAAGAGTTAATCGAATAAAACCAAAAACAAACAAGGAATCCATTTTAGTCCACTGCTTCAAGGGCTAAAAACTATTGGAAATGGATTCAAAATAGTAATTGGGAAAATTTGCTGTAAGAAGTTAGCATTACGCGAAACATAGCTTCTCATAGCCCGAAATTTCCCAAACAAAGGACAATGGTTACAATAGGTTCGTACAATAGCTTAATAGATGATTTAAGGAATGCCTCAAACTTATTAGAGGGGTGAAGAAACTCAAAAATATTTGTGAAACTGTCCGTTAAATACCAAGTCCGTTAATTCGACGTCCGTTTGATAGAGGTTTACTGTACTTTTGTTCTAACCCAGAAGTTCCCAACCTGTGGTACGCGTACCCTTGGGGGTACGCGAAGGACTAGTTGGGGGGACGTGAAATCAAAGTTGGTGATGGATGAAACAAGAAAACAAGGGATTAAAAAAAGTTACAGAATCTTGTTTCCTCAAGCGAATATTTGCTATTTAATAACTATACCACCCGAACAATTGATTATTATGGTGTGTAAGTTTTAGCCATCCGTATAAGTTAATGCTAAATTATTACAATACTAATTTCATTTGTTTTGGCGTCGAACTAATACTATTGTAAAAATGCAATAAAATGTAAAATCATAAAATAAGTCAAGCAAATGTTATTAATTTGAGTCATTTGACTCTAAAGCTAACCTAAGCCCTCAACATTATTGATAAAAACTTCTTTGCATAGACGGATAGTTGGAGGAGGGGATATGATAGTAGGGGGCAGTGGCGAATCTAGGATTCGGGTCTGGGGGGGGGGG
>BGPR01049086.1:0-11395 GCA_013235015.1 Araneus ventricosus
CTGGCTCAACCGTCAGCACAAAGACAATTCGTAGGGAGATCCAAACTTTTGGTTCCATGGTCGTGCAGCTGCTTTTAAGCCACATATCAGCGTAAACAATATCAAGAATCGCTTGCAGTGGTGCAAAGCTCGCCAAAATTGGAGCCTAGAGCAATGGCAAAAAGTGCTTTGGAGCGACGAATCACGATTTACTATCTGGAAATCCGATGGTAGAGTCTGGGTGTGGAGAATGCCTGGTGAACGTCATTTACCTGAGTGTATTGTGCCCCAAGTAAAGTTTGGGGGAGGAAGCGTGATGGTCTGAGCTTGTTTCTCATGGATTGGGCTTGGATCTCTGTTTCCTATAAAGGGAACAATGAAAGCAACAAACTACCTGGATATTCTGGACAATTCTATGCCGCCTACATTGTGGCAACAATTTGGGGAAGGTGCTTTCCTATTTCAACATGATCGTGCTCCTGTACACACAGCCCGAGTTGTGCAGAGCTGGTTTGATGACATGAATGTGGAAGAACTAGACTGGCCTGCTCAGAGTCCAGATCTGAATCCCATAGAACATCTGTGGGACGAATTGGAACTTAAAATTCGTTCTAGACCGAAACGCGCGACATCACTGTCAGAACTTATCGCTTTTCTTTCAGAGGAATGGCGTGCAATTCCTGCTGGAAAATACCAAAAACTAGTAGACAGCCTTCCTCATAGAATAGCAGCCGTCATTGCAGCAAAAGGTGGCCCCACTTCTTATTAATAATTAGCTCCAGATTAAGCTAAATTTGAAGGTGAAAGTATGCTTTTAAATATATCCTGTACAGAACTGTAACAATATGTAACGTGTTAATAATCATGTAAATAATATAATACAACTGTAATAACAATAATATGGCAAACCTATACAAAATTGTAACAGTATATAAACTGTTAATAATCATGTAAATAATATAGTACAACTGTAATAACAATAATATAGTAAATCTGTACAGAATTGTAACAATATGTAACTTGCTCATAATCATGTAAATAATATGATTAAAGCAATACTTTTTCGTTATTTATAGTAGCTAGTTAGCTGGAAATTAAGTTATGCACATAATTGAAAAGTGTTTATGGGTATTTAGTAAATTCTTGCCACTATACAATTCAATATAACTATTCAAAGGTACAAGTTAAAAAAATATCAATTTGTGTACAACCCCTCATCTTTTTGCTTCTCTTCGATAGGAGCTAAAAATGTCCTCGTTGTAATGCCAATATCTTTCTTAATATTATTGATATTGAACTGAATGTTCTTATATAAGTTGCCCTATATATCTGACTTTAAAGTTGTGAAAGAAAAATTACACTATGTTTCGCGCATGCGCAGTAAAAGATTATTTACTAAAAATACTCATAATTCCTGTAATATTCAAACATTATTTTTGAAATTTTTACACAATGCTTTTATAACATATTGTCATATTTTCTGTACGTTTCGTATAATATAACAGAAAACTCTGTATGCTATAAGCAAAAAACAGGTGGAAAAATTTGAGATTTTTAAAGAAAACCATTATATCTTCCCAAATATTTGTGCTGAGTTTACGAAAATTCCTGTAAATTTTATGCACATTAAACATTACCGTTTCTGAAAGTTTCATCTTGTTATCTGTATTCTGTGAAGCGGGATGGGCCAAAAACGTTTTTGTCTTCATCAGTTTGTAGACGGTCCCCTAATTGCCCTCAAGACCGAATCTTCAAGGTAAAATGTGATTATTGTCTATTCTTTATATATCTGTAGTTTAAAGGCAGTCAGTTGCACCATTCCGGAGAAATTCTAAAAAATGTGAAAATCTGCAAGTGTCCGGATACTTTTGGGCATATAGTGTATATGGAAACATGCACAGTTTCTACCTTTAGAAATTCACATATATTAATCTGTTTATAGGAATTTTCCGGATGAAAAACATTTATTTTTCTGGATTATCTCCTGTCAAAAATTTCATTTGCACTAACCAGAATTTTATCAAGAAAATAAAAACTTATTGAAAGAGAACAGATCTACATGATTATCTTCTTTGGATAAGTTTCAAAAATTTTGAAATTGGGACATATAATGAAGTAAATTTATCTCACAAGGAACATCAAGTATAGCAGCTTTATAATTCAAAATAAAATCTCAAGATATCTTTAAATTAAGTACAAATAATACAAAAGTGCACTTAGATAAAAGATGCATTCCTTAACATAAGCTATAAAGAGACTATATTCTTTATAAAAATTCTCTTTATCTTAGTCTTATCATAAATTTTCAAAATTGCATTCAAATCCCATTATTAAATGTACCCAGACAACTCTTTTTAGAGATAAAAGTTTTAAAAGAAATTTTGTTAATAATAATCTTTTAAAAAATGTAGTCATCAGTAAACACAAAAAGTTCTTTTGGAAAAGTTTCCAAGTAATTCAAGCATCAATTTCAATAAAATATACGATTGTACTCTTTTTACCTCTTATCTAGCATAGAGTGGCTGAGTTTCTTTGCTCATATTGCGACTAACAGTAATATTAGAATCATGATTAATCAGGAAGGCACTCTTGTAGCAATGACAGATGCATGTATCTTACAGAAATCGTTCTCACTTGAAGATATCCTTTCCTTAATGGTCTGCTCGACAATAATAAACAGAATCTCGAAATGATTATGCTTTATCTTCAGCAAGTACATAAATGGTAAACAAATCTTGTGTGAATACCACGAACATGAATCATTTCCGAAACTCAAGCGCGGAGTATAAAGCATTGTAGATAAAATATGTTCTGAAGGCATTGAGTGCCAGCTTTTTTTTGTTAACGTTTTAGAATTCAATGCAAGGAAAAAATATCTTAGATTCCTTTTCTCTGCACTTGGAGAACTATGTCTAGAAACTAAAAAAACTCGAACAAAAGCCGCCAGTCTGAATTTTCTGGCGAACACAGGAAGAAGGGATTGAATGAATTTTCACTTTTTTTTTCTTCTGATTGCTTATTACGAAAATACAACTTAAAAAGCACTCGATTTATATGATTTCTCTTCACAGAAAAGGTTCGATATGTTGTAATAAGAAATAATTAAGCTTTGAAAATGGAATAAAATCATATTTATCTTAGAATATATTTATAAATAGTAATTATAATTGACTTTTATTTTCTCCCCCCCCCAGGAACGTGTTATTAAGAGAATCAGGCAGTAAGAGTCTTTGGTGAATTTAACAATTTAAAGGTGTAGGATGAAAAAATTAGCGTTAATAGTTGAGGATCATATCGGAATACATCCGGCACATGTAAAAGTTGTCTCTAATGTTCTAATGAAATTAAAAAAAAACAGTAAAAATTTGAAAATTGAAGCTTTTAACAACGCCTCTTCAAATCTTCGGCTATGATAAACTATGCCATTTATGGCATAGTTTATCATAGTCGAAGATCATTTTTATAGAGATTACATTTTTATAGAGAAGATCATTTACTATAGAGTTATATAGTAAATGCCTTTTCATACCCTCAAGTACTAAGATTTATCTTACAGAAAACCTCTAAGGTTGAAACTTCGAAAAATTTCAATTTTATTTTGTAATTTTAAGCGGAAATTGTTTTCTGAACTGTTCTATAGATTTCAGAAAAAGGGTCTAATTTTTGGTAAATAAACTTAAGTTAGCAATTCAATTGTGGACTTTAAATTTGAAGTCCAGGGTGAAATGTCCTTCTTCTGGTGTGCCAATGAAGTTTGGACAGAGGTCGTTCTCTTTATCTCACGGCGCACAGTGTGTAATTTCGGCAATCTAGGTGGAAAAAAATTAAAATTTCGACCTCTTTAGAATTTTTTAATCGCTATATATTTCGATAGCAAAATATCCGTTACATATGAAAACTGGTTTAGTTTTTCAGAATATCGCCAGGGGTTGCTATTATTTTCGTACGAATAGACGCGGCCTTGCAACTGCCGCGCTGCTGAGCAGAGAATTCGTTGAAGTTGCATTCGAGAACTACTGTTTCTAAATATATTTTTATTTTCACACCTACGTTTCTACAGTATTTTCTATCCATCAATGTCTTTTTTGTTTGAAGAACGGAGTTTATTGCCCTAAAACAGCCTCTAAAAGTGTGAGTCATTTTTTTTGCAATGTGAAAGAGAAGTCATAAGTTTATGTAAAGTTTTAGTTTAGAGTACCACCGAGCACCACTTTGCGGTTGCGTAGCTATGAAATATAGAACATTTATATGTCTACATATTAAAAAATATCTTGCGAATACTTGAGATTTATTTTTTTTTATCCTTTTCTGCAGAATGGACAGCACATTCAATTTCTCCGAGACAGTTTTTCGAAGTATGGATGAAAAACCCGAAATGTTCAAAAGTAGACGCATTGATTGCGTTTATTATGCAAGAACTTGGAACTCTTTCGAATGCGGAAAGTGCTGTGATAAGCTTGAAGAACAAGCACTTGTGTTAATGGTAGATAATGGTTTGTTCACTCGTCAATACCAACGAATACTTGAACATACTGAAAATCTGAATTGCAAATTGTATCCTCCCTATCATCAAGTTAAAGAAGCCAAGCAGTTATCTTGTCGGCACAGTATTAGTGTGACAGAAACATCAGCAGAAATAACTTCGCAGACACTCGTTGACCACACTATTTCACGTATTTGTCACATCGAATTTGTTACTGAAAAATTACGTTTGTCCACAAATAATACTTCTGAAGTTATTATGAAATGAGGATGTTATGGATTCGAGCAAAATTGATATAAAGAAAAGTTTTCTGAGGAAAATTTCAGTGACGAAAGCCTTTTCAGCATTTGTGTAGTTCCACTGCAGATTCATAGTGGTAAAGACAATTCCAAAAGTGTAATTTGGAAAAACCCAGTTCCGTCTTCGACTAAGTACTGTCGACCTATTAAATTTATTTTTGCTGAAGAATCAACAGATTTGATTACTACAGAAATTGAAGAAATAAAGCACCAAATAAAAGAACTCGAACCGAAGAAAATTTTCTTTGATTTGGAAATTTCTGTAACGCTAACTTTGATTTTTTGTATAGTCGTCGGAAAAGTTTGTAATGCTGTATCATCGTGTCCATCCACCCAAACATGTTATTTGTGTGGGGCGAAACCCAATGAAATGAACAAATTACGTGTCATCCCCCAAAAAGAAGTGAGTAAAACATTTCTGCCGTTTGGCATATCACCCCTCCACTCTTGGATAAAGCTAATGGAATGCTTTCTTCAAATTTCATATAGGCTAAAAATTAAAACATGGCAAGCACGAGGACCTGGAAAAAAGAAAAAAGTATCTAAGAAAAGAACAAGAGAGATTTAGACGAGAATTAGGTCTTTTATTTCACATGCCAAAGCAACAAAGTGGCAGCACAAATGACGGCAACACTGCCCGCAAATTTTTTAGACATCCTGAGAAAACGGCAGAGATATCTGGAGTGGAGTTCAACTTGATCAAACGTTTGGGAATTATTCTCGAATGCGTAAACTGTAACATGAAAATCAATTTAGAGAAATTCGCAGAATTTACGAGAGTGACACAAGACATATACCCCCGAAAATACAGTTGGTATCCAATGCCTATAAGTCTACATAAAATTTTATTTAACGGGAGAGACATAATTGAAGCGTGTATTCTTCCGATTGGATAATACTCTGAAGAAGCCCAGGAGGCAAGAAATAAATACAATACGCAATATAGGGAACTATTTACAAGGAAGTCATCCAGGATAAACACGAATACAGATTTACTACATAGATTGCTCATCACATCCGATCGCTATATAGCAAGTTTACGGGCAGCTCCAAAATCCAAAAAAGGAAAAATGAATCGAGAAATGAAAAATTTGTTAGAATTATGTTTATCAGATGAGGAAGATTCCTTCATCGTGTCGGAGGACTCATCAGAAGAGAGCAATACCTCAGAATGAAAACATACTTATCTATTATTCCAACGTGCGTGAAACACTTTTGTACGAGTGTTTTCACTCAAAATCAATGTTCAACTTTTCCCACTTTTCTGCTTATATTTTTAGCTTGATTTTTCTTAAATATTTATTATTACATATTAAGAAAATGTTTTATCTGAGAAAATACTTTACTTTTACTTTTTATTTTTTCTATTTCTAGAACACCAGTGTTTCTCATATAACATGTTTCCATGCGTACTTATACAGTATCTCTTCCTCTTAATGGAGCTAATATTTATGTTATTGTAAAAACGTTTTTAAAATTTTTCATATATTAAAATAAGTTGTTCAGTTAATCAGATTTTTATGTTATTAGCAGAATTTATCCTAAAAACCGAACAATCAACTTTTGTTCTTGAGATATTAATTTTTTCCACCTAGATTGTCGAAATTACACACTGAGCGGCGGCTGAAAATTACAAGATCCGTCCCAAAATAGACCTTGTATTGCTTCAAAGCGAGAAGTTAAGATAAATAAATTAATCCTATAAGTTTGAATTAAAAACCTTGAACTTATTAAAGCCTAGAGTTCAGTTTTAGGAACGCTTATACAAAGGCATCGTAAATTCATAGGATTATTTTTTTACATAAATTATACAAAAAATATCTTCAACTATTCATTACTTTTCTATTCAATCGGAACATATTAAGCGCTTGGTCTATAATGTAGCCTTTCTACTTTCAAGTCAGACTCGGATATCCAGCCAATGTTTTTCCTTTTTTCCCATTTTCGAATTGCCTCCCCCCTCTGGGGGCGTGGGCCCCACGTTGGGAAACACGTTGAGTTAACCTGTTCAAAGAGCTATTAATGCATATGTTACTAACGGGAAGGCTATGTTATTAGTCTGTTACAGTTTCAAATTATTGTATGTTTTGAATTGTTTCCAAGGAATCAGAACCTCAATTGAGAGATTTAACCTTCAAAAGTTGCTAGAACATGGAAAAGATGCGTAATCACATCCCTTTTATTTTACAGATGCCTTACCATCCGATTGCCAGTCCATTTTTCTAAAACGACCTGTAGAGAAACAATTCTATTGTGAATTACTATATTTTATCCTATTCTTGACGGTCTTTAATTGCTACGAAAATATATTTTCATGAGAGTGAAATCCTTAAGTATATAGCCAAAGATTTTCGTACTGTTGAATGGATGGTGCAGACAATCTCTGAAGTATGGTTAAGTGATTTTTTGTTGTATTGAAACCGAACTGTAGGATAGATATCAAAATGCGAAATTGTAGTGAAAGAAGGTTGTTATTTACATATTACTGCAATGTCATAGTTATTGTTACTTCTTGATACAAGGAATCCGTGTTGTTAGAACATATTTCGCAGGACAACTGACTCTTATTTAAATTACATTGTTAACATTCCACAACATTCGTAACGGAAATTTCGATAGAACGTAAAAATATATTGCATTTCCCATCCTTTAATTGGGAGAGCTAAAATGCTACTGGATTTTAACTTTTTTCTTAAGAAGAATTTTAGATTTTTAAGTGATAATGATAATTCTAATTTAATTCGACATATATTATAAATTAAAAGGCGAAATTATATATTTAAAAAATGAATGAAAATTATAATTAAAGTCTGTACCATAGAATATCTATATATATAATTCTCTTACGTAGCGACAAAAAAGGGTCGAATTTCTTAATCGCCGTTTGGCAACAGCTCGCAAGTTTGATTTGTTTACATCCGCGGAAAGTCTAAAGTTGCTTCGTGTGATCACGTTTATTGAAAACTATTTTTAGTAGTTGGAAATTTGTAAAAATAATGAATTTAAGTCGTGCTGTTGGATATATTATCCGAAATGAACAAAGGCGTACTGAACGGAGTCAGGAAACAGTTCAGGAATCCACTATAAGACGACGTATTCGAAACGAAGCCGATAATCGCCGTCGAACAAAACGTGTGTGTATTCGAAACGATGTTGAGGAGCATAATTGTGGAACTATGTCCGAACAGTGCGGTTTTTGTGGGGCTGTTTATTGGAAGGAAGAGAAAAATACTGCCCATAAGTATACAAAATGTTGCCATGATGGAAAGGTTCAGTTACCGGCATTTCCGGATGCACCGGAACTATTGAAAGTATTGCTAACTGAAAATTCACCTGATGCTAAAAATTATCGACAGCGAATTCGGGAATACAATTCTGCCTTTGCATTCGCTTCGATGGGAGCACAAATTAAACCACCACGTGGAACTGGGCCATACTGTTACCGTTTACATGGTCAAGTGTACCACAGAGTTTCCCCCCTGTATGCAAGTGACCAACATAAAGAAAGTTACGGACAACTTTATATATTTGACTCCAGTGAGGCAACAGAGAAACGCTTGAGTAACAATCAAAATTGCTTGCAACATGTATTTGAAAAACTTGATTTTATGTTAAGGGAAATCAATCCCTTTGCTCAGTCTTATCTTCAAATGCACCGATTGGTACAAGAGCACCCAACTACATCAGTGAAAATGGTATTTTTGGAAGATAAAAATTTGGATATGCGGCGCTATAATGCTCCTACTTTATGCACTGAAGTAGCAGCTATATTTGTAGGTGATAATGGAGAGCCCCCAGCCAACCGAGACATTTGTGTGTACCCAGTTGGGAATACATGGCAAAGCATTTCACCTTTAAATCAATGCTGTGATCCAATGACCTATCCTTTGCTATTTCCAAGGGGCGAGTGTAGTTGGAACACTGGAATGGAACATGTAGAAGAAAGGAGAACAGCAAAGCGCACCCGTGTCACTCAACTACAATATTATGCATACAGACTTTCCCAGCGAAATGGTTTCAGTATTTTGCACAATAGTGGTAAGCTTTTTCAGCAATATATTGTTGATGCATATGTTAAAACCGAAGGCTCACGTTTACATTTTTTGCGACAAAATCAAAAAGATTTGCGAATTGAACTTTATCGGGGGCTTTTAGATGCTTTAGAGTGTCGAGCACATAATGAAAATATACGCACTGGAAAACTTATAATACTGCCATCTTCTTTCCAAGGGAGCCCACGTCATATGCAACAAAATTACCAAGATGTAATGGCTATGGTACGCAAGTTTGGTAAGCCAGATCTCTTTCTGACATTTACTTGCAACCCATCTTGGTCTGAAATTTTAAATAGCATGGAGGGTGTGCAACGTCCTGAAGACCGACCTGATATTATTGTACGTGTATTTAATATGAAATTAAAAGAACTTTTAGAAGATATTTGCAAGCATGGAATATTTGGAACTGTTTTGGCCTATATTTATGTTATTGAGTTCCAAAAGCGAGGTTTGCCTCATGCCCACATTCTTCTAACATTAGATTCAGAAAGCAAAATTCGCACTAAAGATGACATTGACAAGTTTGTGAGTGCAGAACTTCCAGATCCTTGCACTGATCTTAGACTCTTCCAAATTGTGACAAAATGCATGGTACATGGCCCATGTGGAACTATAAATATAAATTCTCCATGCATGAGAGATGGACAGTGCTGCAAAAGTTTTCCGAAACAATTCAAGGATGATACAGAGGAAAATGTTAATGGATACCCTATTTATCGCAGAAGAGCCACTGAACCTGTCCAGGTAGGGAAATATTCCATCGATAACAGATGGGTTGTCCCCTATAATCCTTGGTTGCTTAAAAAATTTAATGCGCATATTAATGTCGAAGTTTGTGCCTCAGTTAAAAGTGTCAAATACTTATATAAATATGTATACAAAGGACATGATGCAGCCTCGGTCAAAATACAAAAAGAAGGTGCTCTGGATCATTATGAAATTTTAAGTTTTGTTGAAGGTAGGTATGTTAGTGCACCTGAAGCCATGTGGCGTTTAAATGAATTTAATTTGTCGCATAAATCCCACACTGTAGTGCGCTTAGCTGTGCATTTACCACAGCAACAGCCGATTGTGTACCAAGACGGTCAAGAAGCCCAAGCAATTGAACGAGCTGCTTTAAGAAAAACAACACTAACATCATGGTTTGAACTAAACAAAAATGATCCTTCAGCTCACAACATTTCTTACTCAGATATTCCACAATATTATGTGTTTGATAAGAGTACCACAAATTGGAAGAAGCGACAACGTGGTGGACAAAATGTTATTGGGAGACTGCCAGTAGTTAGTATACTGGATTCTGAGAGGTACTATTTGAGGATGCTACTACTGCGCAAGTCTGGGGCCATTAGTTTTGATGATATTTTGACCGTAAATGGGTTAAGATGCATTACATTTCAACAAGCATGTCAGGAGTATGGACTTCTTCGAGGTGACCAGCAGTGGCATGATGCTTTGAATGAAGCTGCACAATTTCAATCTCCGAGACAGTTGCGCATGCTGTTCGCAATGATTTGTGGCTTTGGAGAAGTGGAGGATGTTCCAGATTTATGGGTGCAGCATCAAGTTTCACTTTGTGAGGACTTTGTGCATCGTTATTCTGAGCAGACTGGACCTCACTATGCACTTGCAGATATTGAGGAACTGCTTACATCCTACAATTTAAGTCTCCAAAAACTGCATCTACCAACTGTAGATTTGCCTGCAAGTGTTTTGGAGAGAGCGAACTTTGATGTTGTGGAAGAGCAGGCTAAAGCTAATAGTTATACTATGCAGTTAAATAGTGAACAGCGGAATGTTGTGGAAATCTTATTAAGTGCAGTGTACAACAACGCTGCAGATACACCCAAGTGTTATTTTTTAGATGGTCCTGCTGGGACAGGAAAAACTTTTGTTTATTCAACTTTGCTTCACACAATACGTGGTAGAGGTGATGATGTTATTTCTGTTGCATCTACAGATATTGCTGCAACTCTATTAATAGGGGGGAGAACAGCCCATTCTGTTTTTAAAATTCCAATTGATTTAAATGCAACATCTACTTGCAATTTGAAGCCTAATACAAAAGAAGCTGACATGTTACTGAAAACAAAATTAATTGTGTGGGATGAAGCACCCATGACACATGTTCATGCTTTCTTAGCTGTTGATAGACTTTTACAAGATCTCACAAAATGTAAAGAACCGTTTGGGGGCAAAGTCATTCTACTGGGTGGAGATTTTCGCCAAGTTCTTCCAGTAATTTTAAGAGGTTCAAGAACATTAACTGTTGCCAGCTCCTTAAAAAAACACGCTCTTTGGTTGAAATTTCATAAGTTATATCTGACAAAAATATGCGTGCCCTTGAATCTGAAAGGGATTTTGGTGCTTGGTTGTTGGACATTGGAGAGAAAAAAAGTGGCTCAACGATGCAGTTGCCTTTGCAATGCTACCCTTCAATACAAGACCCTGTACATCAATTGTACAGTGATATAGATTTTTCCAGTGTGACCCCACAGGAGCTTAAAGGTCGAGCTATCCTTACTGTTAATAATGAGCGATCCATGGAAATCAACAATAAAGTGTTGGAATTTATGCCG
>BGPR01049087.1:0-11395 GCA_013235015.1 Araneus ventricosus
GCGCAACCGTCGGCGAACCGCAGCGCGGTGGCGGCATGGTGTCTGCACAGCGCGGTTAACGCGAACCGGAACCGCCGCGTGCGCGTGGCGGATGCGTGCGCAAGGAGGCCTCATTCAACGTCTCGACAGCACCTGCCTCTACTGCACCCCACCAGGCTTCTGGGGCCATGCATCAGACATCCTCCAAAATGGCAGGTCTGCACCCAGTCTCATTCATCGAATCTTCCAAACTTATCACCCAATCAAGTGTTGACCAATGGTTTCAAACGACCCACTGTCTCTGCCACAAACGCATTACTCTGAAGTTTATGTAAAGTTTTATGATCTACCAAAATGTTTCTAGGTTGTCAAGCGAGATCCTCGAGAACTCTTGAATTTGCGTCGAGAATGAGTTGTTGTCATTCCATCATTTCCACTTTAATTGGCCACCATCTTTAAGATAGAGTTCCAAAGCCACTGACAATATCGATAGACATTCCATGAGTCATTTTTACAAGATGTAGTCGATCCACAACTTAATTTCACCTTCAGAATTGTCTAATATCTGGATCTTCCCAGCGTGCTTTTTGGATTCACTTAAAGACCACCGTCTTCTGTTGTCTATGCATACTAGCCATTCTGTTTCATTCTGAATTCTCTTTTAGCTATCTCGAACAAGGTTCACCTCTTCTAAAAACAGATGAGAGAAGACCTTTTCCAGAGGTTCTTGTGATGTTGTACTGCCGAAACAAAGAAATTTTCCCCATCCGTCCATATCTGCTTCTTCTCCAGGACTATCATAAACTAAACTTTTGAAGAAATCAGCTGAGATACAGGAATCGGTGAACAGCAAGTGAGACTCTATGCTGGAATTTCTGATCCACATTCTCATGATGGATCAAGTCCCTTGTATCTTTGCTTTCATGGCAGTCTTATGTCATGTTTGGAGCTGTAAATAAGTCGCTTCCTTCCACTTACTTAACAGGTCTGCTCCTTAAAAGAGTTATATTTGTGCCGCACTACTAGAAAGAAACGGATATCACAAATTGTGATATTCGATCACAAACCAGATACAGTCCATCCTTCTCTCGCTAGTGCAGAAACTTTCAGTCCTTCTTCAGGGAATCTTATACAGAGTAGGTATCTTTGTTCAGCAGGACCACCGCAGTCAGACCCCGCAGATGTCATTCATTCACTTGGCAAGCCCTCTTTCTGTACATGCCCCTTCTTAAAGCACTTCCAACAAGTCAACTGGATTTCACCAAGGAGTGCTCTGTTCAGCAGCAAGACTGTTCACTCAATTTTTCCGCTCAATAGAGATTCAAATTTATCATATCTTTTCTTCAAGTGTCATCTTCGTCTCATTGTCCATAGAGATTCAGCAGTTTTAGCAGATTCAACTCTTATGATATGGCCATGCCATTTCAAATCTGTAAAGCCCATTAACCTTGTTGAAAATTGTGTTTCTTTCAGCTCGGATGTTTACAAAGAACTGAACTGCTAAGCTCTCCCTTATCTAGAGGTACTCAGCGCACCATTCAGGCTCATTAGTCGCTCTCATCGGGTGCTAAACTGAAGGCTTTCTTCCGCTTGCTGTCTTGTCTTTAGTTCGTTCCATAAAATTGATTCAGTGACTGTCTCCTCGTGATTAGATTCCAAAGCTTTCTTGATGAGTCGCAGTCTGTCAACTTATCAGCTGGAATTCCTTGAAGAACCCTTGCCGCTGATCCTGAGCGATGGCACAAGTTGACTGGAGAAATCGCCCATCCATTTGTAGGCCACAACATCAAACTGAGTCTTAAACACTGTTCATGATATTTGTCCGTCAATTTCAGCAGTTTGACTGTCGGCTCAAAAGACATGAATTGACTAGCTTGGAAATAGTTTGGTCTTTCCTCAAGTTCACTTATTCTCCTTCAAAGTTTCTGATATTCTTTTGTACTTCCTTGACTACATCTTCCTTGAACTTCGCCTACTTCCTCATTTTTAATTTCTACATTGACTCCTCTTCTATTTTCCAATGCATCGCAACATGAATCTTAATTTCTGAACTTGACTCGGGCGTTTTTATTTCCTCTGTCCAGCCTCCATTTTGTCTTCCAACTGACATCATCTGCCATCATGGCAAACAGCTCAAACTCTTTCATCCATTGATCTTGGTCAAAGGTCCGCTTCTGCATTCACAGGAAAATCAAAATATCCCACCTGACAAACGTAAATAAAAATCTGGGGTGTAATGGAATGCAATCCAATAAGCAGGATTTAAAAAATAAAGCTCTTTATTTTACAAATATTCTAGGGAAAGTAATATAGCCAAGTATTAAAACAGCACTAGTAAAATTACAAAACAGAGATTATCATTAAATCTCAACACAGCTTCTAAAGATTTCTTATTAGCTCACCAGTTGCTTGCTGATCAAAATCCAACTGACTTTTTCTTGAGAGCTTGCTTGTATACTTTTTCAACAGGAAGTGACTTCATTATTTAGGAAGTGACATAATTCCAGAAAGATCAGTAGTTGGTAGAAATATTGAAAGTTCTGAGGTCCTCTAAAAATTCCTTTTCCAAAGTAGCCAACTTGCCGCCAAGTTCAGCATCTCAGGGAAACCACTTTATAGCTTTGTAACAATATAAACAGTGCTAGAATTATTTTCTACATAGTTTTAGCAATAAACATGTTTTTGTTATTAAAGACATTTTTAAAAAATGAACTTCAACTATTAATGTTTGATAATTCATAGTTCTCTGCTCTGATATCTCCCAAAAGATTGAGAGAGACTACTGTATATATTAAAGAAGTTATATTTCTATAAAATTAGTAGCACATCTAAGAGATAGCTACCCAAATATATTAATTATTTTCTTCATTCATAGCTGTGCACACTTAAGTCAGTTTATATATGTAAAACCAGTAGGAGTGGTCTCCAAACTTTTCTTTGCATCCGCCTAACGCAGATGGGGGGTAAAATATATGGAGCAGCAATAACATGGACTTATCTCACGCCGCTTTTTTTGTGTCGCAAATGCTAAAAAAAACAAATATGCATTTAATGCCTTCTTCAACTCGATTGAAACAAAAATTGGGCACAGATCTACAATGAATGGACTCATAAACATACCAATTTTATTTTATTCTTTATCTACATCATAGCATTTAGGAGTTATTGTGTTCAGAAGTATGCGATTAAACAGACCATAATAAAACTGTGTACCAAATTTTATCCATTCAACTATTCAAGCTTTTGAGTTATCGTGTTCACACGGACAGACAGACTTCCCAAGGGTGGATTTTGTCCAAAAGTTAATAGAAACCTACAAATTATGTGTAAAGATCCCATACCAAACTTCAGCCCTCTAGCTCTAACCGTTTTTGAGTTATCGTGTTCACAGACAGACATAATTCCAAAATTGTGTTTTTTGGACTCGGAGAGGTCTAAAATGTGGAGATTCATGAAAGCATCGAGTTTGAATTTTTTGATGATTACAAAACTTTCTCTTTGTATATGAGAAAGTAAAAATAGATAATTTGCCAAAGTGTTAGCTATACCACTGATAAAAATCATAACACAAAATAATATTATATGTGTAATTGAGAATTAAAATATATTTTCATTATAAAAGGTTAAAAAAATAAAGAAATGTGCTTAATATAATTACCTTCTCGAGCTATAACATCAGCATCAATAATTTCAATACCCATATTTCGAAGCAGTGCTGACAACGAACTTTTACCAGAGGCAATGCCACCAGTAAGCCCAACAAGAAACATTGCAATAGATAATCGCTCAACAACTGAAATATAATGAAATTATTTTAGATAAATGATGAATTAGATTATAATCATATATAGGTCAAGTCAGGGAAAAATATACATCAAGAATCATGCAATTAATCAATAGAAACAATCAAAAGCAGTTTTAAAACAAATCAGACAGAAAAATAAAAACTAGAAGAGAATGTAATAGTATAAGTAATAAAAATCATTGAACGCTTTTGATCAGTTACATGCCAGCTTTTATCCAGTCCCAGAACGGGCAAATCATTCCAGGACGCTGGAAAAATATTAATTCTTTAATATCATTGAAAAATTACATTTGTTTTATCAACATACAAATTAAGAAAATATTTTTTCAAAAAGGCAATATTTAAAATCAATATCATCCATTGATTATTAAAAATTCAAGGAGGAAATCTAAATTTCTTACTAATTTTCATAAAAATTGTATTTCTTTTACAAATATGAAACCTTGGATTCAATGATTGATATATCTGATTTTACAATTTTTTTTCATTATTTCTTTTAGGTATTATTTTATATTTTTAGAATTTTACCTATGTCTTAATATTTATAAGACCCACCAAAGTTTTTATTCTTTTAAAAGCAATCGTTTCATTTTTCTTGCATTCAATAACAAAAGATGTAGAAAATCTTCCATTAAAATATTTAAAAGAGAATTTATTTACTTTCAATAAATAATGAGTTTAAATATATAAGTAAATATTTGAACACTTACTGAAATATTTGGATTAAATTATAAAAAAGTAAATTTATGATAAAGACAGAAGAAACCAAAAAGAATGCATGGTTCTTTATAAAATTTATATGGGGTGCATTTGTTTTCTATTTTTCTTAGCTGTATGAACCATAATCAAATTTATTATTTTGTAATTCCAAATCATGACAAATAAAAACATTAACATTTTCCACAGGAAGAAAATAGGTGAACGCCATTTTAAAGATCAGAGTTAGAAAAATTTGAATGATAAGGAAATATTTTTATAGTTGCAAAAATACTACATACCTTCAGAAGAAGAAAAAGTTGTTTAAATCACACGAAGAATGAACTTGAGGGAAATTTTTAAGCACATTTCACTTATTTCCTTATAAAGTTGTAGCATTTTCCTCCTTAGGCGAATGAGAAATCCAAATCTTACAACATCATACCCAAGGAAATAAACTCCATTTCACAACTCCAATCACACACAACTTTGGATGGGTGTAGGCACAGTTCCCTGTGGGATGATGAAGCCATTTCAGATATATGCTCGCTCCTTGGCTGCTTTATCTCAAATTATCCTTAGTTCAAAATTTCTCTGTGTAGGAACAGGAAGTATTTGTAAACAAAACCGGAAGAGATTGATAGTTACAGTTACAGTTTATATACTTAAACAAAACTGAGGAGTGTTTATCTTTCTTATACTGTGTGTATTATTTTTGGTGTTAAAAAGATTAATAAGCACAGCCTGAAATGGCAAATGAATAAGGCCTTACATTTTTTTTTGATAAATGTGATTAAATAATACATCTTTGAAAAAAGTGGCATCACTTGTGCGCAAGCGCAGTGGCGCTTAGTATGTTTAGGAATAACTTGTCGTTTATCTTTGCACATGTTAGAAAAGTTTTTGAAATAATTTAAGAATGACGTTTTGTTTAGTTTTGATTTTGCATAGAATTGTTTGCTTCTAAAAGTGGAAGAAAGGTTCAGTAATCATAATAAATGTGTGGGTAAGTTATTATTTGATGTTTCCCTTCTTGATTGTGTTAATCTTTAGTTAGTATTATATTCGATATAATTTTAAATTTATATATACTTATCCAGTCTGTGTTTTATTTTCTGGTTTAAAGACACAGATAATAGCTAGAGCTCTTCACATGTATTTTATATTAATCGATTAACCAAATTCATTTGTACGCATATTTTATTCTTTTTCTCTGTTTCTGGAAATCGGTGTTGCTTGAATATGTTCGTGTGCTGAAATTTTTAAAAATCATTAGGGCAATTAAATTAATTATGACGTATTTAAAGTGTACCATTGAAATTTTGTTTTAAAGCACAAATATTTATTCTGTAATTTTTTTTACTGATGACATCTTTCTCATTTAAAGGTACAGATTGAAGTGTTTGTTGCTTCTTGTAGTTGTTTTCATTTCTATTGTTAAATATATTTTCTTGAATGTTTATTGAAAAATGGTGTGAGGACTGTTAATTGTATTTTGGAATTTCTTTGGCAAATCCAATGGGTGACTCAATTGGAGTTGTGACTGTTTAAAAATTATTTAAGATTTAATTCAAGTTTTACTTTTAACGAAATAATTTAAATTCTCCCCCATTTTTTAAAAATATGAGCCTTGGCAGCTGTACCATACATGAAGCATTTTGTAATGAATTTCTTCAATTAGACTATGCTGGCCTTAATAATGAATTACTTTAATTTCACTTAATGTCTTTGCCATCTGAAATATAATTTGGTTGAGTTTTTTCACTTAAAATAAGATATCCTAGGGTTACGCCAAATGTAGAAACTTAGTAGCTTCACTAACAAATCAAAAGCAAGAAATATTCATTTTGAATAATGCAAGGAACAAAATAAATTGAGTATGCAACTTTCAGCATCTGGAATAGGTTTAATGTAAGTATTTTTAACTAAAACATTAACTGCCACATTAAAAAAAGAAACTATCCATGGAGTCATCCATATCTTGAAGTGAAGTCGATATTGTTCAGAGGGTCATATTGTGAAAAATAATTTAGTATGACTCGCATGGCATTAATGTTTTAAGAAACATCCCATTGGTTTGACTTTAGTATAGAAATGGGGGAGGAAAAAAAAAACGAAATTTAAAAATATTTTTCTAAGGGGTAGTTTTTTAAAGTAATTTTTCATTCATTCTTGTTTTGTGATGGATGAAGTATCAATTAAACAGTGAAATAATTAATTATATTCAAAATTAATTACATTCAAAATATTATTAAAACAAAAGGTATTCCAATTCAAACATTAAATTTAAAGATGAAACATCTATTAAGCTTCTTTGGATGTAAGGAACTAGTTCTTATTCACTGTTTTAAATTATAAAATTGTACCTAAGATTTAGTAGTTAGTAATACAGGTCTGAACTAAGTTCAGAAACTATATAACAGAATACATACAATGCAATAATTTTGGGGGAATGGTGTAACATTTTTTTTTTGTATTGTTTATTGAGAATACAGTATACTCTCGAAATCGAAGGGACCCGGAAAAAAATTCGAGATAGTGAGTTTTCGAGATAACGAGGTTACCCTCCCAAGCATTAAAAATTACACATAATTACAAGGTAGGAATATATTGTAAAATATTAGAACCAGATAGAGCTAAATGTCTGAAAACAGCAATAATTTCCATATTAATTCATAGCAGTGATATTAACTTACATAAAAGTATAAAATTTTTAAAAGAGAATGTATTTGTAATAAATTACTATTACTTAGAATTTCTTTCAAAAGTCCAGCATAGTGACCTGGCGACACCTCTTTTCAAATTACTTTTCTACGTGAGACTTTCATGAAGGTCAGAATGTGACTAAACAGCGATTTTCAAGGGAAAAAATATTTTTCGCTTCGAAAAAAATTCGACATATCAAGGTTTTGAGTGAAAACACTTCGAGATAGGAATGGAAATTAACATTAGAGAAATACGAAATTTCAAGGGGAAAAATATTTTTTCGAGATATCAAGGTTTTCGAGATATCGAAGTTCGAGATAACGAGAGTTCACTGTAGTTGTATCTCGAAATGTGAGGGTAAAAACAGTAAGGTGATGAATCAATTCCAGTTCTTTTGTAAGTTCTGCCTTCCCTCAAAAAAGTATTCTCGTACATGTCTTCCTTTTTGGTATTTGAAGACTAATCTGTAAATCTCTGTATTTGATCGATTCAAATAATAATTGATAAAGCATGCAAGCATAATTATGAGGCCCAAGTAAAGTGTACGGTTCGGTGCCAAACCTGAACTTTTCATTGGCGATGAATTGCCAAATTTAGTAACGAGATGTATGATGTTTGGCGAGTTTTCCATGTTGTGGTGCAATTTTGCCGCCGGCTTGGCAAGGGATGTATTGTACACTTTACCTTTACGATATAAAATGTTACAAATATTTTTATTATGCATTTATATTATAGCGTATTCTGTATTATTGTTGCAGTGAATAAAATGTTTCTTTTATTTGCAATATTTTTCTATGTATAAAAGACGGCTTCCACTGTAAAAGTCCACTCTAACTATTTATGTAGACTTGTAAGTCAGCCTATGATACAATTTGGATTACGAAACTTATCAAAAAGTGACAAGCATGGGAATTCGTGGTAAAATGTCAAAGTGTATAAAGACCTTCCTTTGCCAGAGACAGGCTAGGGTCAGATACAGATTTACCACTTCTAAATTCATCCAAATGAGGAATGGACTACCATAGGGACCAGTAGCTGGTTTTTGTTCAATATAATGTTAAATTACCTTTTTGAAAATCTAAGGAAAATTCATGGTGTACAGTGCCTCGCCTTTGTGGATGATATTGTTGTCTTTTCAACTCATCAAAACATTGATATTGCAAGGGCTAATATAGATCAGACCATGATTTACCTTGAGAAATGGTGCGATGAAAATCAAATGACTGTTAACACTGACAAAACAGTTTATCAGCTCTTTACTTTGTCAACCAAACAACACTTGACAACTGTTAAATATAAAAATCATGATCTCTGTAGACAAGATTGTTTTAGATATCTCGGCATTACTTTAGATAATAAATTATCATGGAGAAGACATGCGGATGAGAATGCGAAAAAAGGAGCGAGCAGACTCAGCCTCCTAAAAAGACTGTCCGGTGTTATGTGGGGCTCCTCTCCTGAAACTCTTGCCACTACATACAAAACTTATGTAAGACCTGTCTTGGATTATGGAGGCGGACTTCTGGCCACAGCATCCGATTGTTGTGGCAACAAAGTGGATAGGGTTCAGAACAAGGCTCTCAGACTCATTAATTCAGCTGCTTGTTCCACACCTATTACTGCTCTTGAGATCCAGACTGGTATTGAACCTATGAAGGTCAGGAGATAGAAACAACTCCTTAAACAATATGAAAAATGTAAAAGATTCCCTCTCAAACACTGGTGACAGTTATTGCCCGCAAATAAAATACTAAAAACTCACCAAACTTTCTTTTCCAAATCTGGGGAACTTTTGAATAAATACAATATCGTAAATACCATTCATCAACCCTTTTGCCCTAGTGGGAGTTCCTCCCATCCTCAGCATTCCACCTTCAGTCCTCTCAATAAACCTACAATATAAAAAGAGTGATGCCCTCCCTGCTGCCCTCAGAACCTACGCTCTGGGGGCAATTTCTACTTGATACTCTAGGGATAACTGGCTTCAAATTTATACAGACAGTTTTACTCAGGAAAATTGCACCACTATTGCCGGTTTTTATTGTGAGGGGCTTTTTGAGGGTTCTTGTGCAGTGGGTTTGAATAATACGAATTTTGAGGCTGAAATAGAGGCCATTAATTAGACTGGCGTCTCTTCGCATGGCTGATCTAAAAACTGCTTACAAGCATGCAGTTTTTCTTGTTGATTCACAGTCTGCGATACTCTCACTCTGCTCTCTCCATAATAATGATTCGGTATGTGTAGGAGAAACCAGAAAAAAGATATATGAACTAAACTGTTCTAGATGGACGGTACTATTTCAATGGATACTCAGCCATTGTGACATTCCCGGTAATTAGAGGGCAGATTTGCTAGATAAACATGGATGCAGCCTTCCACAGCACTCTATTGACTTATCATACGACCAGGCTTATTCCATCATTATAAGATCAGTGAGGAAATTTATATGAAAAGCCCAAGAGATCGACGCTAAAGGCAAAATCTGGGAGAACTTACTACATGACCCCGGTCCCAATGGATCTGCCTAGACTGATCTTTAAGGCCAATTTTAAACGGACATGACTATCTTCAGGGACATCTTCATCAAATAGGAGTAAAAGAAAATCGTGACTGCCCACAGTGTTCCACTGGAGAGATTATGAATTTTAGACACTTGACAGTTTGTGCTACTTTAGCCAACACAAATCTAAATGTTTTACTTCCTGACAACTATTATTCAAAGGCTAGTTTATATTGGGCTGCACGAAGGGAAATGGTCAATACGACCTAGTCCCCGATGTAATTAAAAAAAAAAAAACTTTTTTCTTCAATTTTTTTGTGTCCTCCTTTTTATTGTAAAAAAGTTGGTCACCTTAGTGCATGTTAGTTTTGTTTTCTGATTGCTTCCAAATAATTATGAATCTTGCCTAGAAAAGAACTATTAAAATAAGTATAAGAATTGTTCTTTAGCATGCAATTGTAAGATATTTCTTAAGTACAATCAGAATTGTAATATCAGCCTGTTTTAAAATGTGGGCCCTTCGAAATAATTTGTTCTTAACTTTGTTTTTGGCCTTGTTTACACAAGATTTTTAGTTATTTTTAAAAATTAATTTTACCTTTTTCTGTAAAAAATATTTTGTCTTACACTATTGAAATTACTCACACTCATCCACTTTGATGACCAGAATATCTCTAAAGTGAGTTATTTTTGTGTTTGTATGCATCAAAGTAAAGTACTTGCATACAGGGTTGCCAGACCAAAATGGCAAAATAAAACCAAACCTTCTTAAAAAATATGGCCAAATTTGAAAAAGTGATAAATGTACTTATTTTTTGCTGAATTATCATTAGAATAGGGCTTTATTTTATGAAAACAAATTAGATTGAGATATGTACAATACTTTATTAACAACAATGCAACATTGATGTGAAAAGAAATTAAAATCTGTTAATAAATGGCTTTGCAATGAAGAAGTTCTGTTTTTGCTAATTCTATTTGAAATAACCGAACAAAATAGATTAAATTGTGTGAACTAAAATGTGTGATATCATTTTGGAAGTTGATTATAAGGTAAATGCTCCAGTAGTAGGCCACTTAAGGGTATTTCCTCAATTATCATCTAAACTTTTGAGAAGTTTCGCTAATCTGTATTTTTTTATGGTTGTTCAAACTTTTATCTAAAATAATAATCACCTGAAATAACAAAATAATTGTAATATAATTTTTAAAAAATTAAAAACTTAGATCACTCCTATGCACCAGAAGTGGGCATAGCAAACTTTTGATGTACCAGTAGTGGGCATACCAAAAGTGGGCCACCCAGATTTGTCGATTGTGCCAAAGAAAAAACAATAAAATCATTATATATAGTAATAATAACAATACATTAACATTATACACTATAAAAAATGCAATAAAAATGACTTGATATAGGTGAAATCTTTTATTTATAGATTCTAGTCACATGATATTTACATTTTTTCTCTGGCAGCCAATTTTTTATTAAAGGTATATGCTAATTATCGATCTTTCATTTTAAGTTCTGTTTGGGGCATTATGGATATTAAATCTTGATATTTTATGTTGAATAAATCTTTTTTTTTTCTTTTATCATCTTGCCTCTGCAGCCAGAAAAGAGCCCTTTTAAATGGTGATGGAATATTTTTCAGTGGTCCAGCAATGCGATAGTTATTATTGTCTGCCTCGTTACAGAACCCAACTAATT
>BGPR01049089.1:0-11395 GCA_013235015.1 Araneus ventricosus
CAAAGAAGAAAGCAACAAGAAATACCTGTAATATCCAAAATAAAGGGCGAAAAACGAACACAAATTGAAGAGCTATAAAAATCACAACCTCGTCCGCGGCAGCAAGAACGCGTTCCTCCTTTATTGTACTAGTGCATGAGTGCTAAAAAACGCACCTTTTTGAGAAAGTATACGAAAAAATCGAGAGGAGTCACTCCCACTGGTTTAAGGTTAGATTATCTCCAGTTTTTAAAATAAATTAAACTCTTTTTTTATTAAAGGGCCTTAGAGTAGACCTTTATTCAAAGCACAGTAAACTTGTACAGAAAAAACTCTAGAATTTCTGTGGAAGAAAGTAGATTATTTTGTTGATCTCACTAGTTGTTTTCAATTAATTTGCAGTCACAGAAAAAACATTTTCCAAGCTCGGAAACAACTCCAAACCTAATACTTGAAGTGTGCTGAACATCAAGAGAAAAGATGAAAAGCTAATTCTGTTAAGAAAAAGCTGAAAAACGCAAAGTCTTTGATTTTCTAAAAATTGAACTGATTCTTCGCTTAAGAGAAAGAATAAAATTCCGTGCGATGGCACGTCACAGACTCAAGAATGCAATTTCTCTTTCATTAAACACTGTTTTTGCAGCTTTAGTCTAAAAGCATCACTTTACCCACGGAAGAGAAAAAAGCGAAAGAAACAAGTTAAAAAAATGCAAAATTTTAAACGTTGAAACGAAAGCGTTTGTTGTTAGTCGTCCAATAAGCAAGCTTGCTGTCATGTATAATTATGTCTTCCGAAAAACCGAGATAAAATTTAAGAAAAAGTATTTTTTAAGCTTTTTTCTTTGCTGCCCCTCTACGAACACTAGTTCTTTATTCACAATTATAGTTGGGACGTTTACATATACTCCAAGATTGGATTTTTTTTCCAGCGAAGTTTTACTTTTACTTTTTTTCCCTCCCTCCTTCTCCCGTGCTTAATCCATTATAAGAAATCTAATTCTATATTTTAAGTGAATTATTTCGGGCGCAAATTCGAGCTCCAAATCCTGTCTTCCGTCTTTTGGAAAGCTCTCCTTTGTAAGTCAATTAGAATGCCTTTTTAGATGAATTGACGTCTACTTAGAGCCTCTTGTTTGGGGTGAAATAAAATCAGTGAGGACGAAGGAAGGAGAAAAAAAATGTCAGAAAGCTAAAAAAAAAAATGATGAGTAAAAGAGAGATAAAAAAAATTCATCCATACCCTTCGGTATTTCAAAACGCGTTTACTAACTTACAGAAATATCGGACATGTTTTATTTTGAAACAAACTGGAATGTCAAGAATAATATTGCGGAAGCACCCTTAACGCTTTTTAAGATGCAAATATAACAAGGTTTTTTTTTCTCTCCTGCCGCTTTTGTTTTCTTCTTCTTTTTCCCCCCTCGCGTTTGGGGGGGGGGGGAGGCGAAGTGACATTAAAATGGAAGAGATGGGGCTCATATGTGCCAAATTAAAGGAGTTGTTTTTGTAATGAACTTTTTGCAAAAGAGAGGCGACAATTTTTATTCAATTAAGCAAAGCATATCAGTTTTTCTTCTTCTTGCGAGTTCTGAGTAGGCAGAAGGATATTGTTGAATAATTCGAGAGCTTTCCCTTCACAGCAATGCGGCAGATTTCGACTCTTTTAAGAAGACAGGGAGTTAATAGAGTGATATTGCAGTTGACATCTCGACGCCCGTTTAATACAAGGTAATTCGAAATGATGGCCCTGATTGCAAACAGCTATGGCTTCCTTATAAACAACGATAGGAAGAAAACAGTGGCGTAGCGAAAAGGAGGGGCAAGGGTGGTAAGAACGCCCCGGGGGCCACTCAAGAGGCGTTCAGTGGATACAAAATATTAGTGCGTTTATGTCAGTTTTAAAAATCAAATATGAAGACAGGGTGCTAAATGCGAGGATGTATCAAAAAAGTTTACAAAGGTAATAAAAATTATTTATTAACATTGGACAGAAAATACGAAAGGAAATTAAGAGGCATACTTGCCAATAACTTTTTATTTATTTATTTATTTAAAGAAAAGCACACTACAGAGAACTCCATTTACAGAGTGCTGACAAACACATAATCACCTAATCTATTTAGGCATTTATATGAAAGCAGGGCCAATTTGTTTAACCTGACTTGGCAGAAATCACGTCCTGTCCATTGAGCCAATTCAAGGCAACTGCTTTCACTACCTGAAGAGAACCTTATTCCAGATAAGTGTTCCTTTTATTTCGGAAAAAGGAAATAATCATTGGGCCATCGTGAAGTTATCCGACGCAAACGCCCTGGCGTGTTGAGTGATGGTGTCATCCCCCTGCATGACGATACACATACTGCTCGCAAAACTCAAGAATTGCTGCGAAAGTTCGAGTGGGAAGTCTGGAGCCACCCCTTACAGACCAGATTCGGCACCCAATTTGGGTTCCAAACACTTATTTGGAATAAGGTTCTTTTCAGAGAGTGACGTGAAAATAGTTGTCGAAAACTGGCTCAATGGACAGGACGTGATTTCTGCCGAGCCAGGTTAAACAAGTTGGCCCTGCTTTCAGATAAATGCCTAATAGAAACTTTAATGTAAAATTAGTTAGACTTCGTATTGTGCATACGTAGTTTACATATCAATATCTACTTCACTCGGAACCAGCTCCAATTTGTCACAGCTGTAATGTAAATTTCACGGTCTTACATATTTTAACTGAATGCGAAAGTCTTAAGAATTGTAGAAATAAGTGGTTTGGTGAAGACCATCCTCAATTGCTTGAGCTATTGGGAGATCCCCCTCATCCTAATATATTCTCCTTATTACAGAAATTGGCTTAACGAAAGCAATTTAAATCAAAGTTTTTTTCTTCCATTCAATACAACCACACACATCTTGGTTTCATCCTCATAAACACATTTTCCATTATTACTCACCGATTTACTCTTGTGTGCAATAAGTTGATGAAGGCCTAAGTTGATCAGAAATATCCTGGATGCCTGACGATTTTGAATCCATGCAATTGCCAGCCATCTCTGAACTACAATGAGCCTTACTCCGTGTGTTTTCTTGTTCTCTGATTCTCAATAATGCCCTTTCATCACACTTTGCAAATGTCATATCGATTTTGTTTGTGATGTATTTCAGCATAGCATGAATAATCGTGGAGCCTTCTTTATCAAAAATAATATGTTTATTGGACGTCTTCCACAGCACAAACATGTAAGACAAACACATAACTTACATCACTGACTTACATCGAATTCCATGTTCAATCCTCATTATTCTTTTCCATTGCTAGGCAACGCTAGCAAAAGACAAATATATCGTTGCCAAGCTATTTTTACAATCTTTAGAAAAGAATTAATGCCAGACGATTTTTTTAATTAATTTCTTTTACAGCCAAACGATATTTTTTAAATTAATTTCTTTTATGACCAAACGATTTTTTTACCTAATTAATTTCTTTTTTAATTAATTTCTTTTTCAACCAAACGATATTTTTAAATTAATTTGCTTTATGACCAAACGATTTTTTTACCTAAAGAATTTCTTTTTCTTTAAATATTTTAATAATTCTACAAATATATAATTTTTTATTCGTTACGAATATTACACCATAAAGACATCCCTTCCTCCATGGCACTCTTTGACTAGATAAAAATGTACTGTCTTCAATTTTTATAATTACCCAAGTTTTAGCATCAGAAGTGTCAAATACATTATTTAAATCTGATGTTAACTTACGTCCTTGTCCTTTCTGCGTTTCTGCCCTCCATGTTTGAAAATTGCGCCAATAAGAGTACATCTTCATAATTTTTCTACACAATGAGGTGTCGCTCTTTTAAAATACCTTGCCTTCTGCAAAAAATCAGGCATTCGCACACTTTCACTTAGGGACAGTCTAACCGCATGTGAATTATAAAATAACACTGATAGTACTTGTCGAATGGATTGGAATTGGAATGGATTGGATTTGGATGGAAGTTTGCTTCCGTTAATTTGGTGACACTCGCTACAAATTAATTAAACGTTTCGATCACCACTTCTCAGATTAGAATCCATAATTGCACTCATATTTGACTCGGACAGCGACTAGATCAGACTGAGGGCGAGTCGCCGGCGGAGGATGGCTGCCTGCACCACAGCCCACAGGCTTCCCACTTCTACCGCTGTGTGGCACGCCATCCCAACATCTGATTTGAACAAATGAGGTGTCTAAATGTTTCTTGGAATAAAAGGAAAAAAATTGCAGGGTGTGCGAATTGAAATTAAAATATTAAAAAATAAGGGCCACCCTAGTGCACATTGTTAAAATATTTTATTCAGATATTGTCGTGTTGCTGTCTTTTTGAAATGTGTGGAAAGTATTTGAAATTAAAGATGGCGCTCCTGCGGCACCGGGTGACGTCAGTGGTGATATTGTATATATTTGGATGCTTCCCAGCGCTATATGTGTGTGTGCGTTTTTACTTGCTTGCTCGCACCTGCTCACGCCGGCTCTTTCGCCACGCGCCTCGCCTCAGCCTTCAGCGGATCCAGTTGTTGGGATTTCTGTAACTAGCATGTGTGGAGTGAACATGTGAATGTTGGTTTTAGTCTGTTGTAAATAAAAGGCGTGTTTGTTGTTACATTGGAGGCTCCAGCATCTTCTTTGAGATAGTATCTGTCCTCACATACCGCGACATGGTGCATCGGCCGGGAAGGAAATTGCGATTGCTTGGTCTCACCTTCCGCGACATGAAATGAAGACACCAGATTTAGAAAAATAATTCTATTTGGACGTGGGCACATATAAGACAGACAATACACATAAAAGATAGGGTGCGGTACGTTGCACTTGAAAGCCAGAGCTATTCCAAAAATAACGACCACAACTAGGCCTAAACATCTCGCCTCCCTTCTCGAGGTCGCCACCCAAACTGACTCGTCTACAAAAAGCAACCCTACACCTTCAAGGAGTTGCGCCAAGCGTCCGATCAACCATCGCCAACGGTAGCCAAACATTGCAGATATTATTAAAATTGATGCATTCAGTCAAAATATGTCTAACAGACAAAATTGTGTACATGAGGTGCGCGTCGGTGGCGTTCGCCTCTTTAGAAGGTGATTATGAGCGAAAAATGCGTGTCCAGTTCTACGTCTTGTTAATTCTATATAATTTCTGTTTAAAGACTGAAATTTGTTTTCTGAAAACTTTTAATGGATGGATGTGCAAAGCGTACTTTATTATGAACTAGCCGCCTTCGGTGACCAGCTGGTTTGCCCATTTAACTCTTTAATCCCGAGGCAACTTTATACTTCTAATTCCTTTAAAACCGGGACTTTTTGGAAGGAAACGACATGAATTGGACTTTCCCAACCTGGGTGGTCATTTCCCCCACCCCCTGCTTTAACCTTCCCTTAATTCCCATTGATAAATATTTATCTGTTCATAAAGACTCTTTCAGTCATCCGCCAACCAACACACGCCTCGAGGAAGCGGTTGTCGGTGATTGGTCTAAGATGATGAAATTCAAAGCTTTATAACTTGGTAAATTTTAGTCTAGGCGAACCTAAAATCGAACCTATCTTCCGACCCGGGTTTTTCCCGTTTTTTTTGGATTTAAAAAAAGAAATAACCGGTAAACCGGGGCAAAAATTAACCGAAAAACCGGTTTTCGGTTTAAACCAGTAGGTTTTTCCCATCCTTAACCAGGCCCGCTTAGATGGCGGCTTTTTGGTGGAATCGAATTTCGAACACTCAAGCCCCAGTCTGAACCTGATCCGGGACGCCCCTTACCAAATTTCCGCGTCAAATTACCAGGAGGACGTTTGACCCTCGACGTCACATTTAACGTGCACCAGATACACTTACAAGGCGAATCAGGGCTTGAAACCACGATCCTCTTAATCCGCAATGCCAATTAATTTATTAACTCTTTAATACCGAGGCGACTTTTTTCTTCTAGCTTCTTTAAAACCGAGATTTTCGAGGAGGAAGCGACATAAATTGGACTCTCCCAACCTGGGTGGTCATTTACCCCACCACTCCACTCCCTGCTATAAACTTCGCTTACGCCAGGCGGAAATGGGCTGTGTTTGGCAAGGATAATTGGACTCCCTACCGCGCTTATCTCCTAAGCGATCTCAGAACCTGACCTCAAAAGAAGCCAAACGCCTCAAACCGGCCTTCGTCGCTGTTAATGGGGAATTTTTAGACCGCCCGGGACCGCCTCGCTCCGTATGAGAGGGTTAACCTTCTATTTTTGTATTCTATTTTGCTCTAAGTTTCTATTTTTGTATTTCACATTAATTATAGCATTCCCGGTCGCAAGTTCACCCGCGATAACTCAGGAAAGATGGATACAAAAGTGAATATTTTATTGTATTTGGCAGATAGTAAAATATATAAGAACGTAAATTTTAAAATGCCATCGATACAATTCTGCAGGATGCTTCACAGCTAACGAAACTTAAATATTGCATTTCAAATAACTCTCACTCAATTCATCTGTCACTCATCGGTAGAATGATTAACCCTGAATATGATCGCGAAAGCACAACCATGGTCCCGTGTGAACTAGTGAGTGTCAAATTGGGTGGAAAAAGTGAGGCGGCAAAAAAGACATCTAAATATCATTTATAGATATCTAAAGGACCCGGGAGTGTAGAGGTTGACAATGAAATTAAAAAAAATAGTTCAAAAATTAATTAGTTTCCCGAACACTATTGCTTTTTTGTAATTCCTAGATTCAGGGAGCTAAAATGAAATTAAAATTTAATTGTACCCTAAAAAAGTAGGGAGCGAGTGACCCTCCTCTCACCCTACACCCGACTCGTCGCCACTGGTGTTAATTATGATTGGGCAGCATTTCTCCCTAGTTCATAACCCATCACCAACCCTCCCCTCCTTCTCTAGTGCTATAAATAGAACTGTGACCTTGAGGAACAGTGAGCAACACCGTTCCTCCGTCTCGTTGTGTTTGGAAAAATTTTAAAAAATTAATTACAATTAAACAGATCGGTTGGTTTCAGTTTTTAAATTTTAAGATGAAGTTAAAATGATTCTTGTGCGACAATATGCTCCGAAGTTATTGCGGAAAAACGTTGAAATTAAAAGTAATTTTTAATTAAATAAAATTCTAATTATAATTTCGAAAGGTTCTTATTTAGTAAGCACGTACTACCCAAAAAGCAACCACCTGCCGATTTCAAGTTTCTAATCCTAATGGCTTGGGAGATTTCGTGATGAGTGAGTGGTATTTGCCTTTTATATATATAGACGAGATCATGTCCCGTCACTAACTTCACGACTCTTTCCTCTACTGTTAAGCTGGCTTCCTACCATAAGTTCTGAACTGCGCAAAATCTAATATTAAATTTGATAAGTTATCACTTGAGGAAATTCAAGTTTGGAGGCAGTACTGTACTCTTATGCTTAGCAAAAATTTTAATAAAAAATCACCTATAATGAATTATACGAAATTTGAAATCGTTTTCATGGCTCATAATTTTAAAATGGCAGGAAAGCATGATATTAAATGCTAGAAGAAAGGATGGAAATCATTTCAGTCTACCTCACGCACAATAACAAATAAACCTGAATTCAAATATCTGTTGCCACGTCTTAAAAAAATATTACTTTGAAGCAGGTCATAAAATATTTCAGCAATTCAATGAATACTAAAGTGAAAATTCTTCTTTGGAGTTAATTTTCCAAGAATACAATTTATACTATCACAACCGTAAGAATCGCAAAAAGCGCGTGAATAAACGATTTGCTGAAATGATTTCTTTGAATTTTATTTGCAACAATAAAAAAATTGTTGCAATTCATGTTTTAAAACATTTTGAAACATTATTTAAAATTTAACAAAATGTCGCTTGGAAATAAGATTGGTGCCTTGAAAAGCTAATTTTTTTATCTTTAAGATGATGCAAAAATAGTTTTTGTGCGATAATAGGTTCCGAAGTTATTCCGGAAAAACCTTAAAATTTCAGTTAATTTTTAATTAATTTAAATTCTAATTAAAATTTCAAAAGCTCCTTTCTTAGTGAGCACTTACTAACGAAGAAGCAACCGCCTGCCAAATTTCAAGTTTCTAGGCCTCTTGGTATGGAAGATTTCGTGATGACTGAGTCAGTGAGTCATGGTATTTGCCTTTTATATACAGGGTGACCACACTTATCGTGGTCCAATAACTAATTTCTAAACCGTCAGAGATAGGCATATAGTTCCAATAGAAAAAAGGCTTTAAATGAGGGGAAGAATTATATTTCATGTTTTTTGAGTCTATAAATACATTTCTAAAAAAGTTACGAATTCTAATTTTTTATACGGTCCCCCTGTCCTATCAGTCATATTTAGTAAAATATTTTTCACACACTAACATTTTAAACCAAAAAAGTGCCAATCTTCTGCGACTAAAACTGGTCGAGTTATTGAGCTTCGAACATCGCTGACTTAGACCACTTTACACCATTTCAATAGCCGATTCGAAGACTATCCACCAATCAGTGCGTGACATTTACTCGTCAAGGCCGCTGGTTGGTTTAAAATTATGAAATTCAAAGCTCTATAACTTGGTTAGTTTTAGTCGCAGAAGAGTGGAACTTTTTTTTGTTTAAAATGTTAGTGTGTGAAGAATATTTTACTAAATATGACCGATAGGACCGGAGGACCGTATAAAAAGCTAGAATTCGTAACATTTTCAGAAATGTATTTAGTCTCTCAAAAAACATGAAATATAATTCTTCCCTTCATTTAATGCGTTTTTCCAATTGAAACTATATGTCTATCTGTAACGGTTTAGAAATTAGCTGTTAGACCACGATAAGTGTGGACACCCTGTATAAAGATACGACTGCTCCATGCGTTTTCCAATCCTTTTGGATATATAATTTTAGAGTCTGATTAACATCGTTTAGAAGACTTCATAAGAGTAGCAGTCTTGGCTGCTCTGCCTGGATCCGCATTTCTCTGATATACTCTGGGATGCAACAGAAATGACAGATGTCTTTTGAAGAATAAACTAGCATAATACAGGAGGAAGCTTTAGGTTTTGTTTGCGCTCTCAGCTTTGCACTCGGTGGCCTAGAGGTGAGGTCTCGGCCTTCCACCCTTAAGACAATCCTTGTCAAGAAAGAAGCTTTAAAGTCTTCACAATTCAGTCAGACCCGAGAAGCGGACTCCTTTTAACTAAGAAATGAAAAAATTGGTGTGAAATTTTGTATCGAGATTTTATGATGAAGAATGCAAAGAAATGGTATACGGCTTCGGTAACACAATACTTATTACGTTTGACAGAATAACAACAAAAATCGACACATTATTTCATTATTTTCAGAACTTCATCACCCATGCATTAAAAATTACCCATGCATCTCTTGAGGTCGATTTTGGGTATAAGCCCCAAAGTGTACCTAGTTTCTAATGAGTTTCCCCAACCTTCTTCTCAATTTTGTAGAGCCACTTCTTTAAGCGTTGATTTAATCCATGACGTTGGTATGCCTGCATTGAAATCCACGAGTCGGTCCCATTAGAATTTTTGGTATATAATAATAATTGGTAATTTAATTCAAGATTGGTTATATGACCATAAGAGAACTTCATAATGGTTGTCTGACTGCATTCTCATTTCTCTGATGTGCTTACATGCCCTGGGATGCAACAAAAAATTATATCATGGTCGATGTCTTCTAAAGAATAAGCTAGTTTAATACAGGAGGAAGCCTCAGGTTTTTTTGCGTACTCAGCTCCGTGCTAGTATCCTTGGGGTCGCGGTGACCTAGTAGAATGGTCTCGGCTTTCCACCCTTAAGACAGTGCTCATCAGGAAAGAAACTTTACAGTGTTCATAATTCGGTCAGCTCGTAAAATGGACAACTGTCTCGACTTTCCACTCTTAAGACAGTGCTTGTCAGTAAAGAAGCTTTACAATGTTCATATTTCGGTCAGCCCGTGAAATGAAACCTGTCAACTAATAGTAGCAGATACCCCATTCCTCATTTTTAGGGTTAAAATAGATATTATTTGCCATATTCATAACAACAGCCGCTGATTTATGAGTGATTAAAAAACTACCAACTTTGATGTCATTTATTATTATTTTTCATTATTTATCATTTTTTTGCATTTCTCTTTGTGTTGTTTTTGATGTTTTTGCATATAATCTTTTTGAGTCGTTATATACAGCCTGAGTAAAAACTTTCAGGCCAGCAAAAAATTGAGAAAATGGGTAAACGAAATAAAAGGGATTTAGTAAATATTATTGTATTATTAATTATTAAAGTTCATTGATAAGAAATAACGCAACAAACATTATTTGTAAATATATAATTATCAGAAGAAAGTGGTATACACAAAGTTAGTATTTCGCCTTAGTAAAAACTTTAAGGCCACCAGTGATTTTTAAAAATAAATATACATATACTGGCTTAAATATTACAGCAATTACTGAGAATGTGGCAACTCTTCAATTTGAAAATTTGCCATACATTTCATCGAAGCTTTGGTGCTCTTTGTGAAGATGGCGAAAGGTAAGAAGTTAACTGATCAAGAAAGAGGGCAGATCGAAGCTTTTTCTTCAACAGGAATGAGTAGCCGTGCTATTGCCATAAAGATGGGAAGATCAAAGACTGTAGTCAACATTTTTTTAAAATTGAAAGACAATTATGGTAAAAAAGAATACCGGGAAGACCTAAAGCTTTGTCCTCGCATTGATGAAAGAGTTTGAAGACTTGCATCAACTGGGAAGTACTCAACCAGGAAACTTATTCAGAAGGCAGGTTTAAATGTTTGTCAAAAAACGATGCATAACACAATTAGAAGGTTTGGAAGTTACATTTATACAGCAAAATTTGCTAAGCTTCAGTTGCTGCAGAGGCGCAAAATAGAGCGTTTGAACTTCAGCCAGAAAGTCATGACCTGGGACAACCAATGGATACAAATAATTTTTTCTGACGAAAAAAAAAATGAAATTTGGATGGAGAAGACGGTTGGAAGTACTATTGGCATGATTTAAGAAGAGAAAAGAAATATTTCCCAAGGGCCAATTAGGTGGAGGCTCTGTGATGACCTGGGGGTGCTTTGCTTACAATGGTGTGGGTTCAATTGCGTTTGTTTGAGGTAAAATGAATTCACAAGCATACCCAAGTATCCTCGCAAGTCATCTTTTACCAAATGCTGAAATGAAATTCTTGCTGGAGAAAATTGGGAATATCAGCAAGAAAATGTTGAAACTATGAAATGGCCAGCTAAGTCTCCAGATCTCAACCCAATAGAGAACTTATGGGGTAACTTAGCAAGAAGAATTTATGCAAATGGGAGACATTTTATATCATTAATAGAGCTGAAATCTACTATCGAAGACGAATGGTATAAAACAGATCCGGAACTTTGTCAAAAACTAGTTTCATCCATGAAAACA
>BGPR01049090.1:0-11394 GCA_013235015.1 Araneus ventricosus
CAAAATACCAATTTATGATCTTTAAAAAATATATGACATTCCATAATTTTGCTTTTGCCTATGAAGTTTGCTCAGGTAAAATGGATATGCAGTATGTATAATTTTTTTTGTGTGTTATTTCAATGATTTTTTTCCCTTAATGATCTTTTGTCATTGTTATCCTTTGTGTTTTGAATAGAAAGATTGACAATGATGTAAAACTTATTTGGTTCTTTGTATTTATCTTCTATGTAAGTCTTGATAAATGTGTTTTCATAAACTTCTTTATTTTAAAGTTTCTTTCAGTAAACTAATGCATTCATTAAAATATTTTACATGAAACATATTTAAGTTTTGATGCTATACAGAAAAGATGTTCTACAAAAAATTATAGTCATGAACACCAGATTATTTTGATGAAAAATATTTATTTTCTTAAAATATTTAGTAAGTTATAATTAGAATGCAAAATTAACATTAAATCAATTCTCTAACTTGTTTTAAATAATAGACATTTTGAAAATCAAAATAATATAGTTAAAGAATCACATGCTTTCTGCCATTTCTCGTTACCTATTTGTTAATAAATAATTTTAAACTAACTTATTAAAATTAGAAAATGCTTTTAATCATAATTGAATCCTCTAAAGGTATTCATATCAGGAGTGCAATTTGTTAATGTGTTTATTCTGTCAAATATTAGTTGCACCAAAATTTCATTGCTCAAAACGATTCCACATATCTTTTCTATATTGCTTAAATCGATATAGTGAGCAGTTTTAAATATATTTTATGTTTTAACAAATGTTTCGGTTGACTATTTGTGTTCCTATGAATATTATCTGTTAATAAAATTTCCCTTTTCTAATAGAATGATAGAATTTAAAATAGTTATATATTAATTTTTTTATCCAAGAATATTATGTTTTTTACAGAGTGTCAGAAAGACTAATACATCTTTATGACTGCAATGATCTCACAAACATAATAGGGCAAGTTGGCTTAGATGTTAGTCCAGCCACATTGATACCATATTATGATGAAGATAGCTCAACTTTATTTCTTTCTGGCAAAGTGAGTTGAAGTTTTTGTCTCTAATTTTCACAGGCTTTTGAATAAGAATATCATCAGCTGTGTACAAAAATTGCATTAGTTAAAATAAATTAACCTCTGATTGTTAACTATTTTCCTTTTAAAGGGTTTTTATTTAACTGAACTGAACTATTTTTATGAACTGAAAAATGTAGTTCAGTGCATAAAAACATTATTAATGCATATTTGAGCAAACTTAAGATGTGCGAATGAAAAGTTATACTATAGGAACTTAAGATGAAGCTCATTTTTGCTTTCTCGTATGCAAAGAATTCGAACTCGAGATTTTGACGAATCTCCACGTTTTAGACCTCCCTGAGTCCGAAAAACACAATTTTGGAAATATGTTTGTCTGTGTGTCTGTGAACACGATAACTCGAGAACTATTAGAGATACAGGGATGAAATTTAGTATGTGGTCTTTAAACATAATTTGTAGGTTTCTATCAAATTTTGGACAAAATCCGTCAACGGGAAGTCTGTCTGCTTGTATGTCCGCAGTCATGCGAACACTATAACTCAAAAACTTGAATAGCTAGATGAATAAAATTTGGTATACAGTTTTATCATTATGAATGTAGGTCCGTATAAAATTTTGGGCCAAATCCGTCAAATGGTTGACTGTCTGTCGGTCTGTATAATTTACTTTTGAAAAGAATCCGTCATCTCCACGTGTATGCATACTGGAAGCAATCTTCTGTGCACTCGAAAGCTATGGAACGAATTACGTCAGTTTGTCCTTGAGTCGTCCGAGCGGAAAATCGGTACGCATCTCTTTGAAATTGATTCTTTACCTAGTTTTTACTTGCGTACTGGAAGTAATTAATCTCTGTCCATGCATTAGCGGAGTTTGCTGGAAAATAAATATTGCTAGGTTTCAATACATACGCATCTCTTTGAATTTGATTCTTCACCTAAATATTTTACAATCACTATAATCTACAATGAAAAACCTTCTGATAGTCATTGCATTCTAGGTTACAGTAGGTTTGAATTTTTTATCCACGCAGGGGGAGGGGAAATGACAAATTTTTGAGAAGTATACAAGAAAGTTTAGGGGAGGCCACTCCCGATGGTTTTATATTTGTAAACAAGTCTTATGTATTAGAGAAAGAGTAATCACAAATTTTCAACTAATTATTTACTGCAAGATTGTGTTGTGTGGGCTTGGCAATGTCTGGTGCCAGGCTGATGGAAAAGTACCAGTTTTCATAACTGGTAGTCTATCATAATTCAGCCCATTATTTTAGCTACCAAAAATTGCTGCTTGTATGAATAGTATAGTGTTGCTAATGGTCAAAAATTGTAACTGAAAATGTGTTTGTCTTTGGGAAAATTCTGATTGATAATTGTGACCTTTAGTCTCTTGGTGAAAAATTTATGATTATTTGTGTTTTGCAATATTTTGTGTAGAAATATGTTTATCTCACATATATAAATAATTGGCAGTTAATTTTTATGTTTACTTTGTTTTTAAAATTCTTTACAGGGTGATTCAGTAATTTTTGCATATGAAGTAGCCACTGATAGTCCATATTTCCATCCTTTGTCGCACTATAAATGCCAGAATCCTCATCAGTGTATATCATTTCTACCTAAATTTGTCTGTAATGTGCAGGAAGTGGAATTTGCAAGAGCGGTTCGTTTAACTTCTTCAACTATAGAACCCATGTCATTCCATGTTCCTAGACTGAGAGTAAGAATTTATTCTTATCCATTTTTATGAAATAAAATTCTTTACTTTTATGTAAGTTTGGTTGCTTTGAAAAAATTATCTATTTCATACTGTATACATTAAAATTTAAATATTTATTATACTTGTGCATTAAAGTTATGAAAAAAAAAAGAGAACATAATCTGCATTTGAATAATTACATTGAATTTATTACATTTTTTTAATGTTTTTCTTTAATCACAATTTAGTCATCAACTGTTAACTAATTTGAGGATTCAAGAAGCTCAATACAGTTTACTTGTTCATAGATTTTGTCTTATGCATCACCTTCTATTGTATCTGCAATGGCTGTAGATTCTTTTAAAATTTTTAAAATGGGAATCATAGAAAGGTAAATAAATATGAAAACCATAAGAAAATTACTTTATTATTTTATTCAATTAATATTGTCCCATGTGCTTGTGATATTGAATAAAAGACTAAAACTTTCTGTTTCTGAAAAGCTTCTTGGGGGAAAAAAATCAAATATTTCTCCTAAATAAAACAAGTGCCAATATGCTATTCAGAACAGATAAATGCTAAAAATTATATTTCATAAGCATTAATCATTGATGTTGATAGAAAATTCAATATGATCTTTTCCCAAGTCAAAAGAGGTTTTATTTTGAATGAATTGAGATGATGTAATTACCTTAATCTTGAATTTAGATTGCAGTAATGATAAGAAACTTTCCATTTAAAATTTAAAGACTAATAGGCCATATGAAAGTTTTTATTGTACACATCCATAAATTTTCTAATGTTTCTCTTTCCCATCAACAAAGTATCACACTAAAATGACAGTATTCATAATTTATAGAAAACTGCTTACTTTTCTATGGTTTACTAACTGCTGATTTCCCATTATTATGCAGATTATGATTTGAAGCAATAAAAAGAAATAGTATGGTAATTTATGTTTTATAAATTTAAGTAGGTTAGGGTTGTAAGGGCACTTCCATTATCTCTTCCTGTGCCTGAGAAATAATATTCAAAGTTGTGTTTACGATAGAATCATAATAAAAAGTACTTTTAATTATTTGCGATAAATTACATTTTTTTTTTCAGTCAGAGTATTTTCAAGACGATCTATTTCCCCCAACACGTAAAAACTGGGAACCTTCAATGACTAGTTCTGAATGGTTTTCTGGAATCAACAAGCCTGTTGAAATCTTAGACATGAAGCCTAATGAAATGATACCATGTAAGTAAACTCCTTATGAAAAACACAGTTTCTTACTAACAAAATTAGCTTCTCTAATTAAAAAACAAGAAAGGCCATATTTTAAAAATATGCTCCTTAGATTTTTGTTAATTCTTTCAAGTGCAGATCATTTTGCTAAAAGCTAACTATAGTGCAAACTAATAATAGTATTAAAAACAAGTAATGTAAAAAAAAATTTAAAGTCAATTCCTACTTAGGTCAACAAAGAAAAATTTTATTTTACTTTTTATTAAATAATTACAATTAGTATAAATATGTATATACATATGACAGAATCACAATATTAAGTGGCAAAAATTTTTCTTAATACTTACAATTTAGAACGCAACCAATCAAGCATTTTAGTCAAACTATCGAGACCGAATTTCTTTTTTAAAAGTAACGTTTCAAAGTAAAGGACCGTGAGTTACACTTCTGATATCACATTTGCTTTCGTCAGTTATTACTGCATCATTTTAAAAATTCACAACAGCGAAAAATTTTGCGTTGAAACAGATACTACGTCAAGTACTTAAATTGTCTCGCAGCTCATTCAGAGAACTAAAAGTGGCAATTAATTAATTAAATTTAATTAATGAATTAATATTTGAAAAAACTGTATTAACATCAAGTATCATCCACTACAAATTTAAAAAAATGTATTTGAACTTGAGTGGATGAATAAAAAGTATTTTATTAACGATTGAAAATTTGAACAAGATATATAGGGAGAGTGTGAACTAATAGTAGGAATTGAAAAAAATACACTTGGGGCAAATGGGATAAATAGAATGGTGGAATGTAATTCATATTATTGACTTGAAATGTGATACTCTTTCTGCCTATCAACTATCTCATCCTTAACTAAATGGTGATGGCATTTTCCTTTAACTCATTTATGAAATGAGTAAGAAATTTATAGTTTTATCTTATATTTTGTAGTAAGTGAAGCACCTCCACCTGTCAAAGCAGGAAGCAATAAGCCCTCGAATACGTCCCCAAGAATTGCATTTGAAGGTGAAGTTGTTCTTCAAAGCTCTCTAGCATTTTTACAGAATAGTAAAGAAAAAGAAGAAAAGGTTGGTAACTATTTTTAAATGGTGGTAAAGATGGAATTTTGTAATAAATTTTTCACTCGCTTTCTTATGTACCAGAGTTCTGAAAGCTTGTGTAGTTCTGTGTTCCTGATGACAATACACTATTTTAATGTTTCAGAACTTAAATATCTTTTTATAGATTCATTTTAATTAAATTTTTATTCCATACAAATCATGCTACCTGGTAGTGAATTTGAAAAAAAAAAAATTAAGATTCCATAATATTTATAAGTTAAGAAATACAGTCAAGACCTAAAAGTAAAAAAATAATAAAAGTGAAATAGGATTTTAAGAACAAGCTTTTATTAGTGTCCTGAAAGGTGGAAAATAATTTTTTATCCAAAATATGGAGATCAAATGAAAGCATGAGGTGCTAAAAACAATGCTATAAAAAAATAAACCACTGTGAATATCGTAAGAAAGAAATTCCCAAATATTCTTTAAAAATTGATTATATATACAGTAATTCCTTGACTTACACAAACTTGAAGTTGTGCAGTTCCTTATTTTTCCCTCCCACTTCAAATACAGGATGGTCATAACTTATTGGACCCATTTAAAAAACTAATAAAAAAAACTAATGATGTTGCTGCTATAATTTTTAATGAGAGCACATTATAAAAAAGTTTTTTTTTCTTTTCACACAGGTAAAACGCTCCGTTATGGTGATCTAAATGGTTATAAATTATTGGACATCTCCCATTTTTGTGAGCCATTATACGTGAAACTATTAAAGTTAGAAGAAAAATAAAAGCATATATTTGTTGTTAATTTTACACTCTTGAATTTGTTAAATCAATTGCAATTCGAAAACTCGATAGTTGTTGAGATATTCAAGAAAAGCTAAAAAAGAAAACTAGAAAACACTCATCGGCTTCTGCTGATCGGTAGCCATTGTGTATGAAAATCTCTCAATGTAGCAGATTTAGAACACCATAATGACATGACACGTATCTGAAAAAAAACTTTTTTTATTTGCTCTTTGATTTTTTTTTAAAAAAGAAAGAATACGTATTTGTAACATTATTAGTTTTTTTTTATTAATTTTTGAAATGGGTTCAATAATGAGGAACTTGCACCCGTGAGGAAAATGCTAATTTCTGTGTTTTATCAACAGATTGATCGTCAAAATGTTCAAAAACGATAATTAAAACCCATAAAATGGACTTAATTAATTAAAATTTAAGTTTTAAATTACCGAAAAGTATGGCCAAAGCACATGACCTCAAAATGCTACGTGATTGGTTTGACGTCATTACTCACAACGCTGTAATGTTTATGTTTGTCTAGCGGCGTTCGTATTCTATTGACATCCAAATTTATTTCAACTCCGCTCTTTATAATAATTCATCCTCTCATTCTCACTGTTGATTTATTTCTAAATGTTTATTCATTTTTACGAATAATGTCCGTAATGCCTGGATTTACCAAAGGACAATCGGACAATTTGCCGAAAACTGACAGCATGACGATGTTTTCGTTTTTAGGAAAAAACCCGGATTTCATGGGAGTGGAAATACAAAGAATTAAAACAAAAATTTATTTCTGCAAGTATGACCACACACACACACAGACGAAGAAAGAGCAAAAGAAACAGTGTTTCCAAAAGAAAAAATGCGAGAGCTTAATGTGAAACGAAAAAGGGGGGGTGTTTGCATAGGAAAAATAAACTATATCCCGAAATATCACACCCACAGGAAAACAGGAGAAAGAATGTTTGCAGCAAAATAATCCAAAAATATAAAAATTAAGAGAATGCGAGGCGAGTCATACCCCTAAAAAGCGGGGTAGGTTTCGCACAAGAAAAATACAATTTAGGCAGAAAATACCACTCCCCCCAATAAACAGGCATCAAAGACAACGTATGCTGCAAAAATCATTAAAAAATATAAATAATTAAAGAAATGGGAGAGGTTCAAAAAATTGACTGCAAGCTAGTAACGAAAGGGTTACAGGCCGATTGCATCATTTTTTGGAAAGGCACTAAAAATGCTAGAAATTGAATTTGGGCGGATGAAACCACTCTTCCACTAAATAAATACATTGGGAGCATCATTTACAAGTGAAAATAATGTGATACAGTTAAAATTTGCTAAATGCCAGACGTGTTTAATCTGACAAAGTGAAGGATGTCAAACGTAAACAAACGATATCCAAAACAGAAAATGATTCATAAAAATGAACTAATTGTCCAAATTACATAAATGATGTGTCGAAGCACTCAGGAGGAGATAGAGAATAATAATAATTATGTTTAAACAGTTGGGAAGAAGACTTTCCGCACTCGAAAAAAGCTATGGACCAAAGGGTTATAGCCAATTGCATCATATTTTGGAAAGTCACAAAATAAATGAAAAATAATATTTGCACAGAAAAACCACTCTCCCACTAATTAAACACATGAGCAACATCGTATGCAGGTGAAATTAATTGAATACTGTTAAAATTAATGAAATGCCAGACGTATTCAATCTGACGAAATGCCAGCTGACGAATGTAAACAAACCGATTGCTGAAGACAAAGTGATCCATAAAAAATGAGCTAATGGTGCTATTTACAAAAATTATATATCAAAACACTCAGGAAAACATACTAAACAAAAAACATTTCAAAATCTTATTCTGTTTTATAAAAATCCTTTATAGATCAACAAGAAACATATGCCTCTCACTATTTTAACGGCGCCATCAAAGTGAGCAAACCGTCATGGTAAGGTGTGACGTCACAAGTGGTGGTGTAGGAAAACTAGCGTTTTTGAGATGAAATAAATAGTGCGCACCTGAAATTGTTTTATTTTACCTTTTCGAGCTATGAAAGTAAAAAAGATACTATCCATCATATTTTTTCATTTTCTATATTATAAAAATATAAACAAAAAACGTGCAAGTTCCTCATTTATGACCACCCTGTATTTCCTATTTAGAATATAATAGAAATATATTATTTCAAGTAAAAATATTAAAAAAAATTGCCATTCTTTTTCAAAAATGAACCCTACAGCAACACCAGAATCTGATCAAGTTGCTCATGTGATTACAGATCTTGATAAGTAATTGGATTGAGAAGTTGATAGTAATGAATTTATTGTCAATGAGCTAAGCTTATAGCAAAGAGCTGGCTGTTGACGAGCCGATAGATATGCATGTGCAAATTGCTACCACAGAAACCACCATAAAAGCAAATGGTAATTGCAAACTTAACAGAAGGTCTCAGTTCACTTGAAAAAGAGTTACAAATTTAAAAAAATAATAAACTTCAATGAGGAGCATATTCTAGCTGCAAGGCAAAGAATAATAAAAAAATATTAGCTTGCTATGAAAAAATTTTACATCAGGAAAAAATCATTGAGTCATCGGATGAGTTTTTAGATTTTATGAATCAAATCTAAAATCTGTTTTGTGTAACACTTTTATTTTAATATGAACAGTTTTTTACTGATGTATGCATATGAAAATTGCATTCTTTATTGCATACTTTTCTTTCAAACAGCTTCTTTCCTAGCTCTTGTATTTTAATTAAAATTTGAATGTGTTTATATGAGAAGTTAGAGCTCCGATCTAAGCACTTTTTCTCAGTCCCACCTGCATGTATCTTTAAGGTGTTATTGTACGATTGTATTCAGTGGTGTGATTGCAAAATAAGCAGTGCTTGGAATACTCTAACTTGGGTGATAAAAATTGTGCTGTTTCAAGGAGGTTTTTACATTTATTTTCTTATTTATCATTAAAAAAAGCAGTGCCGGAATGGCATTCCCAAAGCTCTATTATAACCCTTGATTATATTGCACCTCATGCTTTCACGATTTTGTTTTGACCCTTGTATATTTGATTAAAATGTTTATTTATATTATTTATTGTGTAATTTTTTCATTTAATATGAAATGTTTACAATTACCTAGTTAAATTACTTATTTTCGTAAATATTTATTGTGGTTTCAATTACAGATTAAGCAGTCAATGTCATCCCAGTGCGAGTTACAGCAAAGTAGCTTACCCCAAGAAGAATTTGAAGGGGTTGATCCGGACGAATGGGTAAGTAAAATTTCTCATTTAAAAAAAAAAAAATATTATAGGACAAATCTAAAAGACGAGGTTTCCCTATTCTATGACTCCTTTTTTTCTTAATTTGCAAATAATCAACCTATATAATAGTTTTACATCGCTACTTTATACTGTTTTTGTTAAGTTAATGATTTTTTTTAAATAATAGGTCGTATATTTGAAGTAATATTTCCTATACTTAAAAAACTGTTTTCTGCATTTATATTTTGTTTTGGAATACAGTAAATAAAAAAATACTTGCACGTGAACTTTAAAATTGCAGTATTTTACGAGATCTTAAGGAGAAAATATAAAATAAGTTTTGAACTATTTATAAAGTTACTAATGAGCATGAAAAAAAAAGTAAGCATGAAAAGAAATTAAACATTTATAATTACTTAAAAAATAGTAAAAAGTAGATTCGCTTTTCATATATTTCATGTTCTCATAGAATATTATCTTTAACAATATGTATATGTAACTAATTTTTCTTAACCATACCTTTCAAAGTTGAATTATTGTAACTGTAATTTTCACTGTCTTAGTTCAGTTATTTATTTCCACTAAACTTTGTAAGCCTCTGAAAAATACTGAATTGGCAATTTCTTATTTATTGTGTTCCAAATTAAGGGTCTTCCCCATATTGAAATTATAAACAGTCAATTTGATACTCTCTTTTTATGATTTGACATCCATGATAGATATATGCAGCTTCATATTCAGAATGGTTATGGACTGGAGTCAGCTAAAGTTAAAAATTAAATCCAATATCTTTTATCTTTAAAACCATGCCAAATCTGAATATAAATGAAAGTAATTATGAGTATGTATGTTCCACATCTCCTGCTATACAAAAGTTAATGAAACAGTCGGTTAATTAGAAATGAACATAAACCATTTTCCTGCAGTAACTTCGGAGTAATTTGTCTCACAAAAAATATTTTTATACCATCTTAAAGTTCAAATTTTTACCTTTTCAATGATACCAATTTTATATTTGTGTAATGTTTCCTTCAACTTTTATTCATTTTTCAAAATTTAATAAATAGTTGATTACATTCATACGATTTTGAAATAAAGCTCACTTATAGATACTTCGTTGCTAGGCAGCGGTGCGACTTTCAACTACTCTACCTTTAATTAGCTTTTCAGTGACACAAATTTCATTTCCTTATGATTTGTTTCTCTAATGTTAATGCATTTTTTCAAAATTAATTTTATACACAATATATAACAATTTTTCTTTATTATTTAAGAATAAGAATACGTATGAAGAACTGTTGTCAGAATACATTAATAGAATTCTGTAAGAATACTAAAACAAAAGTTTAGAAAGCTGACTATTAACACTTTACATCTGGAACAACCATTGATTTGGTTCAATTTCATGTTTATGTAATAAAAAAAATAATTTAATTGTCTATTTAATTGAACAAGGAGAAAATTAGCTGTATATTTGACTTAATTGTTTATCGAAACCTTTGGTTCAATTGATATTCTCATTTTAGTTTTAAAAAATGTTTCAGATGATAAAATGGTTTTGTGTGTAATAATATTTTAAACAAAAGTAGTTTTTAAATTTAAAATATTAAACATGAAAACAATTTGATCCGGAGCAATGCCGGGTATTTCAACTAGTCTACAATAAAGACTTTATTGTTAACTGGAACATCTACACTTCTTCAAAAAAATCTTAACACCAACATCATTATATGTCAAACGAATGCACGAAAAATAGGCGTACTTCAAGATAAGAATCATATGATAGAATTATAATTCCTATTTTTATCATCACATTTGATCCATCCCTAAGATTTCAAAATTTTTATTTCTCGATCATTCTTTTCCAGATCTTTGTTTTTGGCATACTTTCTGTCTAAAAAGCAAAACTTGATGTTTTGCGAATATGTTAAAAGTAAAACCATCTTATAATTATTTTGTTCTTTATGAAACTCATTCTTCTACAATTTGTAGGGGGAAGGGGGAGACGAGTTTTAAGGCACAAGTAAAATTATATAGAATTTTTTTTATATGATAAAACTGGTCCTGTTAGTATAAATTTCTGTATTAATTATATAGAAATTTATACTAATGGGGCCAGATCCCCCTTTAATTTTTGTTTACAATGGTTAAGGAGTAAAGTAATATGCAATTACTCTCAGATTAGTCTTTGCTGGTTTTGTTAAAAGTTGAATTGTTAGTAAATAATGTAAAATCAGATTTTTCATTTTCATTCAAACTTATTTTTATCTAGACATGTCTTCTAAA
>BGPR01049092.1:0-11394 GCA_013235015.1 Araneus ventricosus
GACATTTGTGAATACTTCAGAGCACAATTGGGAATGTATGACGTTTTTTCAAATAATTCTAAATACTTATTTTACCTCGTTTGAAAAACGCTGACGTAGTATCGCATCGAGTTATTGCATGTAAAAATAAGATGAACTCTGAGATTTTGATATGAAGTTAAACTTTTCGATGTGAATACAGTTTTATTTGAGCTTGATAAGTTTTAAAAAAAGTAAACAATCCTATCAGTAGGAGTTCGTGCAGTCAGTATTATTAACAAATCGACATCTTCAACAATGACAATAGTTGTATTTGTATTGAACTTTTCTAAAGAGGTTTCAATTAGAGAACATCAGCGACATTATTAGCTTGTTTAACAAAAAAAATATTAACAGCTTTAATTTTTCAGGGATAGCAAATGAAATGAAGCGCTTATGAGTATTAGCAAGAAATTGCTGCTGGTTTGTTTAGAACACAGTAAACTGATCAAAAAGGACATCAGAAGATGAAGATATTTTAGTAGTCCAAACGACGTTGCTCGCGCCTTGATATTCTTCTGCATAATCAGAATAACCATAAATACTATAATAACATTGTGGATCGCACGTTTTATGTACATAATGAACGTATTTCTCGTACATCGAATATTTCTTCTCGATCCCAATACAACAAGATGTAAACATATCTTCCATCGATGATGGTGTAATATTTGTGTTATCAATTTCGTTATTACACATTGAAAGCAATCATAAATGGCCGATTTTATGTTTTGCGCATTTCCAGTTGCATCGAGTGACAATGGATAAATATGAGCTAATTCATATTTGAAGAATCGGCTTCGCTCCATCTCAAAGAACTTAGTAATACCTGGCGCAAGTTGAAATAATAAATACAGGATCTATTGGTACCTTCTCAATGTGAACTCAAAGCGCTACTGATAGTTGCAAAGAGGGGAGTACTTCTATCAACACGTTTCAATTTAATACATAAAACTCTGGCTGCCTTAGTCATAGAAGCACCTAAACTTCACGAGCATTGAGTGACAATTAATATTTTCAATGCTAATCACATTTCACCTGCAATGGATATTTTTCATCACCTGAAAAAGGGGATCGCGTAATAAAAACCACCAAGAAGTTTTTAATATCTTCAGTATCTCTTTTTGACGTGAATCACTTGCATGTACGTGTTTATCTACAGCGTCCATTTTTATTAGCAAGATCTTCCAGTCCCTCACATACAGTAGTCATTTGTATGTGCCGCTATAAACCCATTTACTTATGACACTTCGCTTGCGTACTTCTCCCTCGAGCAATACCTCCATCTGTTTTCATTGATTTCATTAGTGATTGCTCATCGATCATATCGAAGTTCATTAACTGAATTTAGCAAAACATCTAACAGTGAAAAATTCTTTCTATAAACCTTCAAAAACACTAGGGATCAATCACAAATTTTCCAATTACAGCATGTCCTGGAGTTATAAATGGCAGATTTAGTTTTATTATCTAGAACGATTCTGAGCAACGTTCAGAATATTATCTTTAAATGAAAGAGTAGTACCCCGATATATTGCGCCGAATATCTGCGCTTTTTTTTTCTTTTTTCAGTCTCTAGCATTTGTTTCATCACCACAAATAAGCAAAAAATTTGTTAAAACAGAAAAAACGGCACACACACACACACACGCGCACAATGCACACATCGCACATACGTCCACGTACCAGCACACGCACACACACCCGATTAGCTCTAGTACTAGGTGGACTTACTGAGGATAATTGACCTCCATCTCTCGCTTGTCTTTACATATAAAATGTAGCAAACCTGGTTTTGAAAAATTATTTATCAGCACAAATTGAAATAGAAAAAAATACTAATAAACACGTCTGTTCACTGCAAAGAATCACTCAATACCAACCGAGCAGGTGTAATGACTTGTTCATAAGGATAGGGGTAATGGTGTAGATGTTTCGCCAGCATTGACGAAACGGAACGAAATAGGAGGCGTATTAGTATTTCCCAAATTTTAAAACCGCGATATCTTATGAATGATGATTCGTAGCAAATAAAAAAGTATCTGTGACATTTTTTGTCGAGAATGTATAATCTACAAATTTTGTATGAACTATTTCTTTACAATAAAATTTACCGTTTAAGAGATACCTGTGATAAAAACCGATTTTTGACCTTTGACCTGCATGTTCTTAGCCGATGTGGATCGATGGGGACTTTATTATTTCATTTATAATGATGTATTTGGAGGTCTGTACCAATTTTCTGGCTCTATGCGAGTTTTTTCCGAAATTTCAAGTTTTAGTCTATTTTGACTTGGATCATTATTCCGTTAGGGGCAGCGGTGATCTCGCAGTTGCTATCGGCCCCATGACAGGGAGTGCGTTGGTGGGACTTCGAGACCCGGTTCCAAGGAAGAACGGCGTCCTCCATATATGGCTGCACCTTTGTGACGATACCACTTAAAGATCGCTAAAACCGCGATTCCGCAAAGATTCAAGGAATAAATCAACTAACTGCTGCACTTTCCGTGTTTATGAAACTTTAATAATCGGATCCACCTCGATGCCATTAACACTTATAGCTCATCCATTCTTAGTTACCATGGATTCTATCCATTCTGGTCACTGCTCCGATCACTGCAGCATTTGCTGAAGCTTGATTTATCACCGAAAGACTACTAAGCGTCACTCTGCCAGTGTTTGATTGGCCCTGGGTGTTCTCTAGCGAGATGCAATTCCAAAACAACGTAATAGGATGCATCTGTTGACGTAATTTCAGTCATATTTTGTTTCTTACCCAGTCTAAGTTTTGAATTCCACAGCTAAATAAACTTTAAGAAACCCATAGACCCTTGTCCTTCGTAGTTTTATTATTCATTTGTGTTAAATGTCTTTAAAGTGCTTGCTCGGCGTGTGTTTGTCTCATTGCAGTTGATTCCATTCTTTTATAATTTAATTCCCCCAATTACGTATGCTGCTACGACGCCAATATCAACCCATCTTTGTAGGCAGCCCTTTTGATTTTACTTTTCCAACACCAACTATTACCTTATAAAACTAGATAATAAACTCTTCTAAAAGACTATATACTACCTTATCTTATTTTGTAAATTTTTTCTTTAAGGTAACCGCAGAACCCAATACGTTTATAACTGGCATGATCTTAGTTATGTATTACCTGGTGAGGCAAGTATTTTGACACATTTCAAAATTTAGTAAAAGATAAAAAAAACAATATCAGTGTGGTTTTTCACTAAATTGCATTAGTGGTATAAAGTTGTTTTTTTCTTGACATAAAGAATGGTTGAATTGTCTTGCACAGATAATGCTAATGGTACAGCTAGTTAAAGTTGAAGTTCGGCTTGTTTGGGATATATAGCGTCAAAGGCTGTCATCCCTAGGCATCCGAGAAATGCTGGTAGATGTCAAGAGTTTAAAGTCTGAAGAAAAACCTGAGTATGGCGCTTAGAAGAGCAAATGTAATAAGAAATAGACTTTGTACAAAGAAAAATTTGAAGATCCAAATTGAGTTTCGCTATGAAGATTCCTTCTGTGGGCAAATACTATTTGCAATTTAAAAGAATATGTCTGATAGTGTTTTCTTGATTACACACGGAGCAAAAGGGGTTAGAAGTCGAAATCCAGCAAGAGAGCTCATGGATAATCCAGGTTGTACTGCGAATAATGATGATATCATCATCAACATTTCAGCTACATGGTGCAAGGGATAAGATGGACGGTGGTCTCCCAGATTTCTAGATATCGCTATTCTTGAAAGTTTCAATCGGTTTTTTGAATAGAAACATTATTATAATATGAACAACATTTTCCACTGCGATCCACTAATGTAGAACTGACTCTGTGACATTTTGGGTGAGAGAATCCAATTCTTTCATCTCAGGTAGCATATTTACAAACCCTGCAATTTGATAGAACTATAGCAAGAAATAAGTAATACTGGGTCACTTCAGAGTCGATGACGTCGTTCCTTGCCCCGTACGGAAATTATAAATAAAACAAGCCACTGAATGCGGACTTTGAATTAATTTGTATAGTTTGTGTTGTTTTGACATGAATTTTGATCTACAGTAAGCACCTGTCGCAATTTATTTAGTCGACTCTCGTTTTGTAATGATTACGTACGCTGCTGCCCGAGAGCTGAAAATGACGTCACTGTCTTTCATAGCCAATGATATGGCTGCTGATTTTCAGCCCCAGTTCCCATTTCAGGTAGGGTTTTGTAAATGGTGTTTCCAGGCAATACGAGTGCTCCACCAAACCAATGCAATTTTTGATTAAGCTTGGCCTCGATACTATGACTTTGGGGATTTACGTTTGGACGGCATTCCTGGCGTTTGCAAGACTGGAAAACTGCCTGTCAAGATAGATCAGGAGATTACTGTCAGGAACTGAGAGATCATCAATCGCTTGACAAATGGCAAGCGCTTAAGCTATGAAGATAGAATCGAACGGGTGGATACGAAAAGAGAATGATCTTAGATTTGAGGCACCAGCTATGGAGGTGTAGAAATTAGATTTCGATGCATCCGTAGCGATGATAAAATAATCTTAAAATTCTTTACTGATGGTTTCTTCAAAAAGTGCTTTAATCATGGACGTTGGTTGAGCTTTATCTTAAAAGCCAAAGGAAGTAAGATGAATTTCACAAATGTCGTTGTGGAGAAAATCAAGTATGTTAGGCAATGTGATGATTTGGTCAAAGGTTATGTTCATAACTGCAAGTAGCCCAGCAAAAGCCTCCTGATCTTCCTTATTAAGTAGGATACAGGTGTTCGAAGATAGTCGAAATAAGGGTGAATGAACGCCATTTGCTACTTGTTTGGTAAAGAATTGAATGGATAATCTCTTGATTTTTTTCAGAGAGAATTTTCTGTCCCGCAATTTTCAGTAAGACAATGCTTGGTGTCCATATTGGAAGGCCAAGGGCAACTCTAAGAGCAATAGTTTGGATGGTATCAAAAAGTTTGAAATGTGTCTGAGATAATTTGTTAGTGATTGCGTAGCTATAATAGAAAAGGCTACAGATTCCATTGTTAGTGATGCCAACCAGGTATCTTTTTATGGGGTCGTACGATTTATAGGTGATTGTTTTCGAGGCTTAATTATTTTGAGGGCTTCTGCTCGAAGATTTTTGACGATGGCACCATTCTGATTAGTTTTAGAAAACATAATTCCCAAACATTTTATTGAGTCCTTCCAAGGAAGGGGAGAACCTGCGTAAGAGATTCGGGGAGTAGGAAACAATCTTCTTTTTGACAGGTCGGCAATAGCATATTTCACAGGAGAAATAGATAGCTTCCAATAGGTACACCATTTGCAAACATTCCCCATTGTATTCCGCAATTTTTTCTCAATGTGTTCCGAAGAGTTATGAGAACAATAAATAAAGATATCATCTGCGAAAATGGAGCATTTAACATCTTCGTCTAAGGTCTAACAGAAATCAAACATAAAGATGGTAAACATAACGCGCGATAAAGCACTTCCCTGTTCTTATCCTTTCTGAATGACTTTTGTGTTCGAAAGACTGTTTCTCCAAGGAGTTCTGTTATATAAAAACTGACTAATGAATTTGGAAAGATTCCCCGTCATACCCAATTGAAGACATTTCAAAACAAGACCATCAATGTACACCGAGTCGTACGCACTTTTGATATCAAAATTGATTCCGATAAAATAATTTTTGTTGATGATGAGCTTCCGTTATAGCGGTATGAATACCATAAATTGCAAGCTGATTATCTCGGAGGAGTAAGAAACCATAAATGTAGTAGGAGAATTTTTTATTGATGATCAGATGACGTGTTATGCGTTGAGAATCTGAGGGTTTTTAAGTGACCGGATGATAAGCGAGCCAAAACTGTTTGGTTGTAGATTTTTTTTATCATTGAATAAAACCTGCGGAGGTTCCGAGTAATATTCCACATTTTATCTCAATAATTATTGCTTTCCCTCTTTATGTGAAACCGGAGTTTTGCTGCATACTTTTTATGCTTAATCCAATCCGAAGTTGAGACTTTTCGTAAAGCCCTGGTCCTAAATTTTTTTCAACGTTTGAAAATTATGGCAAGAAATGTTCCACCAGGGAGGATAGTTGTTACCTGGCAAGGCAGTGTGTTTCGTATTTTGTATAATTATCCCAGAGACTTTGCGCATCATAGTATGTGGAGATTGGAGTTTGTGGAAGACAAAATTTCTGAAGATTTTTTTCATGATGGAGTTCCAATCAATTGTTTTAATGGTTTTCGAGGTCTGTACCAAGAGTGGCCAGGTTGTGACCACCGGGTTATGGCCACTTTCAAAAATGGAATCCGAAACGAAACAGTCAACTTGGTGATAAATTGAGGTTGAGCACACAGTAAGATCTAGTAGAGAATTAGTTCCCGTGTACGAAGTATAAATCGGGTTGGACGCGTTCAGTATAAAAAAAATTAGAATTTTGGAGCCAATCAATAAAGCTGTTGCTAAGAGGTGTAGAGTTATTAGAACCCCACATTGGATGGTGAAGGTTGAAATCCCCAAAAATGATGACTGGAATCGAAAATGATTCGAAAAAAGATTTTGCTTGCTCTATATCAAAACCTTGAGAAGCGTATAAATTAACAATAACAAATTTGTGGTTATTAAAGTGGATTTCAGTAGCAGGAATTTCAAGGTTAGTATCTTCAGGAAACAAAGTTGGGAGAATTCTACCAGCGACACTCTTAGTTATGTCGGTAAGAAGACCTCCTCCTGACCGATCTAGTCTGCGAGAATGAAAGAAGGTCATATTTGAATTGCGAAGATGATCATCTGGATTAAAAAAAGTTTCTTGGAAAATACAAAATTGAGAGGTAGAAAAAGGTGGAAGTTGAAGCCAATTCCTCTTATTCCGTAAACCTCTACAGTTCCATTGAACGAACGTCATGAAACAGAGGAAATGCAACAGAAAAATTTAAGAGAATAAGGGAGAGAAAACAAACAAAGAAAAAGCAACTTGCAAGGAGCAACAACAAAAAGAGAAAAGAATACCCACAAACTTGTGAGGAAAAAGTCTAGAAGGTTCCAAACTAAGTATGGTTTCCCTCTGTATCTAAATGCATGGGTGTACTTGGAACGTTCACAAAGTTTTTCAGAGCACTTTTCTTTCTAGAAGGCGATTTGGTGTTAGCTTCAGTTTGATTCATCATTTTTGAAGAAGTTATGAAGCAGGGTCTCAACTGTTTTTTCGAACATTTTCATAAGGGCAAGGTTTGCTGTTCCATTTTTTTCATGAAACGCAAGAGTTTGTTGTTCCAATTTTTCTTGAAAAGCAAGGTTTTGTTTTTCCATTTTTTTTGAGAGATTGCACAATGGACTCTATTTTTTTTTTATTAACAGTCGATTCGAAATCATCGCTGATTATATTTGATATTATTGCTGTCGCGTAATTTGAATTGGAGGCGTGACTGAAGATGCGTCTGGCCTCTCCTGTCTTAAGATGGTTCCTGGATTTTAAACTCTAATATTTGTTGCTCTTTGCTATACATAGGGCTTGCTTTAGACGTTGCGGAGTGAGGCCCTTGGCATTTGTTGCACTTTGCAGGCCCTTGACATGGACCAACGTGAACTATACCACATAAGTGGCAAGCTTGGGGGTTTTCACACATTCTGGTTGGTACAGCATTAGCTTACTTCCAGTCCGCCATTGCATATAAGTATGACTACTCCAACGGAAAGAGCAAACTGCTTCGGTTGGTACTTTGAAACAGAGTTGATTATTCAAATTCACTGAAAGTTTCGTACTACGCTTCATAAAGCAGGGCATTCAAATCTGTTCCAAAATCGAATTTTTGGAACACGGGAAGGTAAAAGCAATCGTCAAGGTTGAAAACCTATGAAGTTTGGAACAAATGATTCAAAATGATGGAATTCAAACGAACTCGAAATCCAAGACTTCATGCGCCGATTCCAGTTTAGAACCCGATGCGAGGCTAGCGGCTCATCAAAGGATCTGCCTAGATTGAGACCTCGCGACGAGGCTTGAAAATCGGAAATACACAGAGTGTGGGGGGAGGAATAGGGCGATCTAAGAGCTACGGTAGCGCACTTTGGAGCCTATGTGAATGGCATGCGTAATTTTTAGATTAAAATGGGCGGGAAAAAACGGGCTTAGGACAAATGGCATAGCTAGCCTTCAAGTGAATTCCCAGCTTAAAACACTTAGGTACCATGGCAAAATGCTGTTTCGACAAGGAGAAGCTTTGAGTTCGTTTGAATTCCATCGTTTCGAATCATTTGTTCCAAATTTTATAGGTTTTCGACCTTGACGATTGCGAAAAACATTTCTCGTGTTCCAAAAATTCCATTTTGGAAGAGATGTGAATGTCCTGCTTTGGAGATTGGAAGCGTGTTGGACAGACCAAGAAGTGGCAGGCCACGCATTTCAGATGATAATGCCGAACAAATCTGCCAAATGTTTATTCGCAGTCCTAAATGGTCAACACGAAGTGCTTCACGGGAATTAGGAATTGTTCGAACAACAGTGCGTTGATACTGTTTCGAGTACAGATATTTATTAAAATTAAATTTCTCATTTATTAGCAATTTCTTTATAGCAAAAAACCTTTATGGAGCGTAATGCAATATAATAAAAACCTCACACTGATATCAAAATTTTTTGATTTTTTAAAATTAAATTTTGAAATGTATCAAGGATTTTGAGTTCACCCTGTATGCTGTAACTTAAATTTTTCTGTCATTAACAGTTGCTTTGATTGTAGAGCAATATTCCTTCTTATAGGGCGAATATCATTCAGATATTTTTCTTTTTACGAATTTTAAAAGTGGTTGATATGGAAACAGCAAGGAGATTCTAGAAGGATTACGATGGATGCAAATAGGACGATGTAAGAAACTTTATTTTTTCAGAATTTGTTAATAATATTTTTCTGAATCTTGATGGTACAGTAGTAGGGGAAATCGATGCTTGGAAGGCTTAAGATGTAAATATTGAATATATCTTCTAAGTAAAGTAATCTAGAATAAGTAACAGAATAAAGTAACAGAATTCTGTAGAAAAAGAATATATCTTTTTCTACAGAATTCTGTATCTTGAAATAGAAATTACTTGCTGTAATGAAAAATTTAATCCAATGAAGTCAACAGATATTTGTAGACCTACGTAAAGACAGGAGTTTCTCAATATTTCTTAAATATCTCTGAATATTAGGGTTTAGCAAAAACCTCTTATGAAAAATTAAGTTACATTAATTTCCTACAAAAATAGTCCTATATTTTTTTCGGATGAGTACTTAGAATATATAGCGGTATGAAAAAATTACATCTTTATAAGTGACTCAAATATTAGTTTTTATTTTTTAAAAGAAAGTTTTTTATTTCAAATGGCAGCTATCTATTATAATATATCTAAACATATTATATATAACATGATATAATATATATACATACATACCTACATAATAATATGCATAACCCATTTTACACTTGTTATAATCGAATTTCATCATATTTTCTACTATTTGATCAAATTTGAACTCTTCCTCTTCTAGAGGGCACCACAGGTACCATGGAAGTGCTACAAAAAAACACATTGCTAAACGTGTTACAACGCCTCGTTTGAGGAAGATCAGCTTTGATCTTGGTTGATGATTTGAGAATTGTACATATCATAGTTATTCAAATTATGATCTATATGCAGGGAGCTTTGTATATGGATATAAACATTTCTTTCCTCATGCTTATAGAGAAGTATCATCTGGTGTGTGATGAGGGGTTATAAAATAGATCAACTAATGTTTTTCATCTAGCCTCAGTTGATTTTTTGAACAATGACCAATAGTGACTTTGCTTTTTTCTATAAATTGTCTGATGCTATGTCGCACACCTGAATGCATGGAAAGGAGGATGGTTTGGGGAAAAGAAAGTTGTTTTTGGAGCTTTCTTGTAGAAAAATGAATTTAGCTTCGCTTCTGCAGACTTCCGAACAACGTAAATATTACTTCTGGTGATTCCAAAAGCAATCAGTTACACGACATGTCTACGTCTTGTCCCTGTTATAAACAATGGTAGGGCGTAGAATTGCTTCCTCAACCCACATCTCATAATATAAATCAGCATCTCTACTGAAGACTCTTTGTTTCAATCCTTAGCAGCCACTTTCTGTGTTGAAGTAATTAAACAAAGCCTGGTCTTATTCTTTCATTGGGAAAAATGTTCCATGAACTTTATATACTTTAGTTGAGAGCTTTAAGTTAAATTCCAGCATAGATATGCTTAAGATTTTAGATATATCTATCTAAATACACCATTTTCTGCGTTAATAGACCGAAACGACTAAGAAGTAGGGATCCTGGTGTGGAACGGACGTGAGGGGTTGTGTTAGTTAGGTTAGCTTAGATTCGTCCCAGTTTTAGCAACACGAGGCTATTTTGGGACGATGTCAGAAGTTGAACAGCGGTCAGATGACGAGAAGACGACAGGGCTCCCCTCCAAACTTCCGCGTCCGCCAGCGGGAGGCGTTTGAAGCCACTATTGATTTAGCGTGCAACAGGCTCCCGTACACGGCGGGATCTTCATTGGGAATCCGGGTTTTTCCAGACCTCAGCCCCTAGTTTCAGGGTCCAGACCTTACCATCTAGGACCGCTATATCGGACGTGAGGGGAGGAAGGCAGCACATGCGTCATCAAATAGGTTTGTTTCCTTCCCTACGTACCGCCACTACTTTCGACACCATATTACTACCCTATATAATTGGGTCTGTATAGGGTATGAGATTTTTCTGAAGGTTGTTGCTTCAGCATTCATTGTTTTACTCATGTACAATGGAATTTTAGAAATGCTTCCTAAAATCCCTCTTCATCTTCTAAACGTTGATACTACAAAAAAAATGTAGACTATTTTTTGTCGACAATTTATGAACTTAATTTTGTAAGAAGTGGTTTTCAAACACAGGCATAGTTTAGAAATTTGAGAAAACTGTAAAATCCCTCCCTATAAACCCCTGTAACGAGCACCCCCCCCGACTTCGATCTATATCCGTTTAGCGCACTACTCCAACCGTGCAAAATATTCAAACTACACCCATTTCTTTCTTCCTCCGTTGACTGGATCATTGATCGGTAGTAAGGCTCGAAGGTCACGAGTAACGCAAATCCTCAATTTGGCTTTGTTAAAAAAATCTGTGTAATTGAACGCCTTGTTTTTAACTAATTGAAATGAAAATTGACCAGATCTACTAATTAGGGTTAGAAGATCACAAACATTTCATTTATCTAAGTGATCATTTAGCAGTTCGTGTTCAAACATGCGACTATACAGACAGACAGACAAGGTCAACGTTGATGGATGGTCTAAATTTAATTGAAATGCATTCTTATGCTAGACTGTGTACTAAA
>BGPR01049093.1:0-11393 GCA_013235015.1 Araneus ventricosus
AACAAAATCTTTTTCATTTGCTCTCTCATTAAAAATTAAGCAGTTGTGACATTATTAGTTTTTTAAAATTAATTTTTGAAATTGGGACAATAATTTGCGACCACCCTGTACGTCAGTTTTGCAATGTGTAGGGTTAAGTTTCAAGAGATTCAGATGTAAATTATTTTTAACATCAGGTTTTTATGCTGTCATACTTTTTGTAAACTGCCCGATGCAGGATGCAAAAATCATTTAAATGCTCTCCAGGACAAATGGTCAGACCATATCAAATTAGTTTCTTCTTGGGTTATAGGTATTCGCTATAAAAGGGTTTTCAAATTTCTAATTAGATTTTCACTTGATTAACCCCTTCTTGGTCAGATTTTTTTCCGAATTTTTTGAACCCAAAAGGAATTTTTTTTATTGCTGAAAATTAATATATGTTCTATCCTGAATACGAAAATATAAAATATTTTTGTCAGTGAGAACTTTTTGCTTGACCTACTGGTGGTCATACATGTGATATACCGTTCACTGATCTCCAGTTCTCCCTGCAATGCAAGTTTTAAATCAAAACAAAATACTCTCTGATAATATATTTTTCAAATCTGTTGCTTTGAGGTGTTTAAGATAAATATCTGCATAAAAAGAATTATTAATGATACGGAAAAAGTGATATGTAAAAAACCATCTGAGCGTAAAAACCACATTGAAATCATTTATTGCCGATTATTTTATTGCTTAGATTGTCACAATCGTGGAATATAACGAGACGTGCAAGTAGTGAGAAATTCTCTTTCAACGATGCAATTTTCCTCGTCATCGTATGACATGCGACAGTACGGGTACAAAAAATCCGAACGTATGACGTGCGACGCCGACCAAGAAGGGGTTAAAAATTAATTGAAATTTTAACGCTTTTCCTCAATAACTTATTATCGCACAAAAACCATTTTTACACCACTTTAAAATAAAAAAAGATTTTCAAGGATATCAATTTTATCTCCGTGCAGTTTTCTACATTATTTTGATATATTTGTCAAAAATTCTTTACATAAATGCTGATACAATTTATTTTCACCATTCATTATCCAGAAACATGTTCAATTGTACCACCAGTTTTCGCAGTATAATTACAGTATAATATAGTGCTTTAGTTCAGAAAATAAATAAATTTACATTTCAAAAATATTAATTTCCAAGATTTGCTTCTGTTTTAAATTTAATGGTATTATCTCACATTTGTATTATTTTGATACAATTTTATGAATTTGTCAACTTGATTCAGAAATGACGGCCAAGTAGCATTATAAACACCAGATGATGAAATAAATAATTCCTTATAATGTTTTTAGTCTAGTATTCTTTCTGTAAATTGCGTGATGCAAAATTTGTTGCACAAAGAATGCAACATCTGATGCAATCAAGCAATACATAGACAAGGCAGACGAATCAAGCTTAAAACAATATCATGCTCCAATATTTCGGGCTAGAATTTCGAATTTCATTTTCTTTAAAAGTTAGTTGTCTACTGGTGAAACCATTTTCATTATTAATGATCTAACTTCGATATTCCATTAACGGCTATTTATGTAATATGTGTTTATTAAGATATAACTAACACTACGACACAAGCTTTGAAATTGTGGAGGACTGTTTGGAAATTTAGGTAACATCTTTTCAAAATAAGGACTTGAGGTTTCATTATAATATATCATATAAATCGAAATACGTAAATGATGACAATTAACAGTCCTTCGGTGCTTGAATATAATAAAAACTTCAGACTATTTAACACAGAAATATTAAAAAAGAACTATGATAAATATTTATTAAAAATATTAATATTTATATAAGTAGATATAATTTCATTATACTTCTTGATTCTTTATTAAACACAGATTATTGGCAAAATTGGTTTCACTATTTCAAATATTTTAAACTTCTTTAGTTCCGACTTTATGACATTCTTTCCAGAAATTTGATAGGCAGTATGTTATGAGAATATTTCCAGATATAATTCTATAACTGGAAATTTTCTCAAGACATCACTATTTTAATGTTAAACCAATAGTAACCATTTTTGAACGCTGAAGCATATGTTTTTAACAAAACACGAACTTAAATATAATTTTTAACTCTATTTAAACTTAAATCTGTCAAGGAAAGGGAAATAATAAGTTCTTTCAAAAATATTCCATGAATGCTCCATTTTATTTCCCATGATTATTTCTTAATCGTTACAATCCACATTTCAATACAAAAACAAACACAAGAACCAACCGCATGGACCATAAACCAAGCCAAACCAAACAAACCCAAACCGTAGTGTCTAAATAAGAACCTCTCCTACTGACAGACCACTGAAAGCCCTATTGATTTTGTCTTGCTCTAGCACCCTCAAACACTGACAATCAATTCCGGCGTCTAATCATCGGGTCTGGAGAGTGCTGCTTCGTTGAGAATCAATCATTCCGGTTCGTGGAAGAAAAATGTTCTCCTCCTTATAAATCATAGTGTTCGTACACGATCAGTCCGGCTGATTGACGCGATAATCCGGGAGCTCATTACATCAGAATCTGGACTACTCATCTGGAGACCGCCGTCCTCCTTGAATAAAGTTCATGTTTGTCTTCCATCCAAGAGTTTCTGGATATCGCGAGTGTACAGCGATTAGTTGGTGTCAGAGGCACTGGATTGTGATAGTTCCAAGTATATGATAGACTTCAAAGTGAAAGAATAGGATAGATGATTCAGATTTTAATTATCTATTTGCAGTTAGTTATTTAATGGTGACGCCATTATTCTATTAATGATTATTTGCCTTATTTATGCTTATGGCAACACCGGAAAAGATTTATTGATTGTTAATTATCTAAATACGGTATTATCATTCTTTGAACGAATATTTATGAAATATAGATTCATTAGGACACGAATAAAATCAGAACAATCTTTCCAGTTATCGGGAACTGTTTGAAAATATTAACTATATATTTTATAAAGAATAAGAAATCGAAGCTTTGGATTTTTAATAAAATTCGAGCTTCACATGCGACTGAAAGCCTTCGATTTTTAAATATAATACGAACTTCGACATATTTAACACATAATAAGCTAGATGTTTATTAAAATGTTAAAACTAATTTTGTTAAATTTATTTTTATAATACTTTTTCAATAGATGTTAAGCACAGAATATTAATGGAGTTCATCATTTCAAGTTTCTCAAAACTTTTTCGGTGAAGAGTTTATAATATTCCTTCCAGAAATTTTATAGGTAATAATATTTGAAGATATTTTGCAAACATTTCTGTATCATTAATAACAACTGCTATTTTAACTCACTCAAGAACACATTTTTTCTGAAACACGAGGCAGAAATATAATTCATAAACATTCACTCTTTCTTTTTTTTATCAACTACAAGAACATGATTTCCCTGTCAAAATTTAAATTTGACTTTACAAGAAATAAAGAACAAAAAAAATTCACTGATACCTCATTTTATTACCAATAAATATAATTTAATTGTTAAAATCCACATTTCAGCGCAAAAACAAAACAGAGAACTTTCGCACTGAACATCAAACCAAGCAAAACAAAATAAAATCAAACTTCGGTGTCTAAATAATAAGAATCTCTCCCCACTGACAGACCACTGAAAGCCTTATTGATTTTGTCTTGCTCTAGCACCCTTAAACACTGACAATCAATTCCGGCGTCTAATCATCGGGTCTGGAGAGTGCTGCTTCGTTGAGAATCAATCATTCCGGTTCATGGAAGAAAAATATTCTCCTCCTTATAAATCATGGTGTTCGTACACGATCAGTCCGGCTGATTGACGCGATAATCCGGGAGCTCATTACACCAGAATCTGCAGACGACCATCTTCCTTGAATAACTCTCGTGTTTGTCTTCCATCCAAGATTTCCTGGATATCGTGATTGTAGATCTATTAGTTAGTGTCAGAAGCATATGATTGTGATGGTTCAAAGTGATTATGGCCTTAAAGGTGAAAGTTTGTCATGAGTGACTCACATCTGGATGATTTATTTATTCATGAACCCTTAATTAACGTATGTAGGTGGTATCATTCTATTGACGATTGTTTACTATATGTTATCATGTTTCACAGTAGCAAACAATTTTTTTTTATTTCTATCTATCCAATTGTTGTGATGTCGATGCAAACGATTATTTAATTATATAAGTTCATTAAGATATGTATTACATTTTTATGAGTTTTGTTATATTCGAGGATTTTGTGTTCGAGAAATGTTGCATAAAATTTAAAAGAAATAGTAAATACATGAATTCCGTTTGGTGTTACGTTTCTAGAATTGCACTAAAACTATTTGAATTTTTTAAAGGACTGTGTGCACGAAGAACTTATAAAGAGCGTAACAGTATGCAGTTCTTTTATTTATTTGACACGTTAGAAAGTTGCCTCAAAAGTAAGAATAAATATTGAAGCATCTATGCCAAAAATATAACGTGATAATCTCACAAAATTTTAAAAAAAATAGATTAATACAAATACTTTCCATCCAAAAGAAAAAGGAATCGAATAGTTTAATTAAAATACAAAATATTTTGTTTTGCTTAGACGCACGACAACTATTAAAATATTCACAATGAGCATTTAAATGCTTGCTATGTTCTTGTATCTGACAATTCTTGATTCTTGAATTGTACCTTTGAGAGATACCAGGTTTAGGGATTTTTAGGAACAAGGACTGTTATCCCCTAATTCAAAAAAATATTTATTCCAAAATTCGTTTCGATCTGTCTAAAAATTAAGTAAAATTGCCATCAGTAATTGGACTAGAAAAATTGCCGATCCAATTCGGTCAAGTAAAAAAAAAATGGCGTTCTCCTAGAAGGGCGGCCATATTTTTTTTTCGCATCTGACAATATTGTTAATGTGAATGTAAAACAAAGAAACTGAAATCATTTCGGAATGCGCATGCGCTGAATCCATGTCGATGCTACCTTTCGTCATAGAGTGATCCTGTTACTTGCAAGTAATGGCGTAAACCATGCCGAAGGAAATCAGCATTTCAAAAATTGATTGAAAATCTTGTTTATTATAATAAATTTGCACATTGTACAGAATAGAGATTTCACTGCGAGCAGTTTACCACGTTTTACGATGTGTTTATTGTTAAACAAAAGAAGTTTTATTGACTTTAATTCAGGCCTGACACAATTCGAAGTTAACGAAATTAGTTCGGAAATCCCTGATTGAAGAAGATGAATTTCCCGAAGGCGTCGCTTAAGCTTATCCGAATAAGAATTTAATGTCCAAAGGAACAAGTATTTACTTAGGAACTCGTAGTGACAGCCTGATGCAATTCAGAAGAATTTTTAACAACGGATTCGTTTGCAAATATTAGAGAAAGAAATTGAATAAGAATATTTAGTTCAATAGAATTTTACGCGGCTGTTTTGATGATAACAGAACGTGACAAATCTTGAACCATAAGTACTGGGCTGATAAGAAACGATTTCATGAATTTTTCTGATAAAATATCGCCAGATGACTATTTTCGTTGAGTTCGTATCTTTCTGAATTGTTGATATTCAGTCTTGAGTGAATTGGATGTGGTAAATGGAAGTCCCGTTTCGAAGCTACTCTATGCAGGGGTGTAGTGGAGCCGGAACGCCGGTCCGGCACTGTTTTTGTTTTACAAAACATAAATAAAAGAACTTGTAAAAAACCTGTTTAAAAACAGTGCGTTTTTGTCATCCAGGTTAGAACATTCTGACATTGCTTAATTTGCGACTACACTACTACATAATGGTTATTTTGGGATAAACTTCATAATCTTTAAACGCGATCTATGACGAGAATGACGCGACATCTTACTTTTGACTACACTTGAATACTTGAGCAGGCACCTTACGATCTAAATTTCCACGCCACACCAACATGAATGACGTTTGATCCCTGTCGATAGATTTCGCGTTCTTCAGACCTAAATACGCTATTAATCTTCGATAGTATTGGGTAATAAGTACCCTAGAGGATTTGCATCAGTTTATCTATTAATTAAAACTTTGACAGATTAAAATACCTCTCAATGCGTACATAAGCGACTTATGCAATTAATATACAACTCTAAATGCAACCCAATGGGTAATTTCTTTTTGAGTACATAAATGTACTAAATTTTTATATCGCACCCCGGTACTATTAGTCATATTTAGTAAAATATTTTTGATACACTAACATTTTAAACAAAAAAGTTACATTCTTCTGTGATTAAAACTGACAGAGTTATGGAGCTTTGAATATCACTGTTTTAGAAAATTTTAGACCATTTACATAGCCGTCTCGGCTTGTTAGACGCGGCCGTTGATTGGTTTAAAACTATAAAACTGAGGACAGCTGAATAACTCGGTCAGTTTTAATCGCAGAAGTAGGGATAGCGGTTATTGCGAAAATAACCGGTTTTCGGTTATTAAGGATTTTTTCACCTACGGTTTAACATGACGGTTATAACCACTCAAAATAATCGGTTTTTTAAAAACAAAAACGAACGCCATTTGTTGACAAATTTTTTTATTAATATTTCTTTCACAGGAAATCACTCCATTGGCCAATATTTATCTGTTCATAAAGACTTTTTCAGTAATCCGCCAACCAATAGACTCCTCGATGAAACGGTTGTCGGTGATTGGCCGAAGATGATGAAATTCAAAGCTTCATAACTTGGTAAATTTTAGTTTAATCGAACCTAAAATAGAACCCATCTTCCAATCCGTTTTTTTAAACCGGTTATTGTATATATAAAAAAAGTAACCGGTTATAACCAGGTCAAAAAATAACCGAAAAAACCGGTTAACCGAAACAAAAAAAATCCCGGTTAACCGAAATAAAAAAACCCGGTTAACCGAAACATAAAAAACCGGTTAACCGAAACAAAAAGTAGGTTTTTAGTTAAAACCGGTAAGTTTTTTCCATCCTTACGCAGAAGAGTGAAACTTTTTTTTGTCTAAAATGTTAGTGTGCCAAGAATATTTTACCAACTATGTCAAGTTGGACCGGGGGACTGTATAAAATTTAGACTTCGTAATTTTTTCAGCAGTACATTTAGTGTCACAAATAACAAAAAATATAATTCTCCAATTGGAAGTATAGGCCTATCTCTAACCGTTTAGAAATCAATTATTGAGCCACGTTACCCTACATGTTGTTCTCAGTATTATACAATGCGTAATAATTTATTTGGTTTTCCTCAAAAAATTTTTGAAGAAAATATTTTATTATGCTGCAGTAATTTAAATTCTTTAAAAATAGTTTATAAATCAGAAAATGAAGATTTCTTCCTTTTTCTTTGAAAAACAAAAATCTAAAATTAGGTGATAAAATGAGTTTTGCCATAAAAATTCAATAAATGAACATTTTAAAGATAATTGCGTATTACCTCTGAAACTGCTTAAAAATTAATTAATAAAACAATTTACTGATCACATTTCTGATTTGAAGTAGAGAAGTCATTTAATGAAGAAATTTTTATTAAAAAATGAGAAAGTTTTTAATAAATAATTATTAAATATAATAATTATTAAATAATTACAAATATAAATTAAAATCTGAAATTAATTTTTAAAATTACTTTTCCGATATTTCTAACATTTATTCAAATCGACTTCCACAACTGCTGATGAAAGTAAATTTCGATGTTGAAGATTTTGTCAAATAAAATGAGATGAACGAAGATGAAATATCCAAAATTTCTAAAATTTATTACTAACACTATTTCGAACAACATTTAGCAGAAAAGATACTTGAATATAAGGTATTTCTTTAAAAAATCATCACAGCGAATTGCCATCAAAAACATATGTTTCCCAAATTTCATATTCTATGATTAAATCAAAACGTAGAATATTAGAGCCAAATACATTTCAACCACACCTTAACGAAATCGGATAGAATTATTCACTCCCAAAAGTCCTTCAAACAAGAGCCCTTTCCGGGGAAAGTAGTTTCCGAGATATTTCAGAATTTACGACAGAAAACAATTATTTTCCCATGGACAACAACACTCATTGCTAAAATTAATCTTCGGATTCCCAACATTTTGAATTTAATTTGCATGGAGATGCAAATTAAGTATTTTACATTTCCTAGCCGGATGATTTTGGAAGCGTTTCACCGTGTTTTACGTCACAATCTTTGAAAGTGACATGAATAATGTATTTGGACGCCGGTTTCGATACAAACAACGCTAAAGGATTGCAAAAGCAGGTAGAGAAGATATAGAAGCTTAAATGCAAAGGCGTTTTCTTTAAATATTCTTTTGATATGTTTTTAGAGAAAGAAATAAGGCGCATACGTTCTTGTAAAGAATGCGTTTTTCATTGTGAAACGAAGCATAAAATCTGTTAGTTCAGCTGAAGGATAATAGATGGGCAGGCAATGGAATTCATTGTACGAGAAGATTATGTCGTGATTTTTCTTGGCAACAGAAAAATCTGTTTTTTTAAATCACTGAATTCTTTTGGTTTTGTTGAACTGTGTACAGAAATATTTTATTTTGCATTTTGTAGAGATGCATAATAATTCTAAATTGTAGATCTCTGGTTCCCCCATTCATATGAGTGAAATTTCTATGTGTTTTATTTTTCTATGTGCTTCGATCTGTTTCATATTTTTATGCAGATACAGAACCGTGTTCCGTAAGAGAGGGTGTGTAGTGTAATTTTTCTATGTCAAAGGCTTTGCAGCAGCTGTAGGGTTGTGATGGCTTCCTTTCTTGCAAGAGAAGAAAGAGAATGCATTGTTGTTCCCTACGAACGGCAAAGTTTAGCAAAAAGTATATAGTAAATGTATATTTTAACTTGTTTAATGATAAATTGATTTATTTAAATTTAATTAAAATCTAAAATCAGCAACGCAACAATATACTCATTTACATCTATACAGGATGATTCAAAATCATTTGACAAACTAAGAGAGTAGGTCATGCATAAAAAACAAGCTATTTTTACTTTCTCGTATACCAAGTATACAAAGAGAAAGTATTGTAATCATCAAAAAATTCGAACTCGAGATTTTGATGAATCTCCAAGTTTTCTGGAGATTCCCTGACCAGAGACATTCCTGAGTCCGAAAAACACACTTTTAGAATTATGTCTGTCTGTGAACACTGTAACTCAAAAATTATTTTAAGTAGAGTTATGAAATTTTATATGTGATCTTTACACATAATTTGCAGGTTTCTATCAAAATTTTAACAAAATCCGTTCACGGGAAGTCTGTCTGTTCGTGTTCATGTGAACACGATAACTCAAAACTTAAATAGCTAGATAGATAAAATTTAGTACATAATTTTATCATCAAAATTGTAGGTCCGTATCAAATTTTGGACCAAATCAGTCAAAGGGTTGACTGTCTGTCGGTCTGTATAATCGCATACTTGTTAAAACTACAACTTCCAAACTCTATGAGTTAGATGAATGAAAATTGGTATGAGGTCTGCTAACATTAATTGTAGATCCGCGCCCAATTTTCGTTTCAATCGGTTGCAAAAAAGGCGTTCAAATTGTACATATTCGGTTTCTTTGCCATTGTACGACGTAAGAAAAGGTGCCAACGATTCACGCGTTTTTCCCACCTGTGTTAGGGAATCGTCCATGTTACTGAGGCTCTGTGTATTCTTTCCCCACCCCCGTTGGGACGGATACGAGAAAATTTTAGGGGGATTACTCCTGCAGGTTACAACGAGATCGGAAGTACAAAGGACGACCGATAAAGGGGTCTTTTTGTCAGTAATTAATTAAAAGAAAAGGACACACCAGTTGCGTTTTACGATTGCTTTATTATTTAATTTTATTATTCGTTAAAAAAGTTTGTTGATAATTAAGATGCTACCAGTAATTCTAGGGGATATATTGAAATGTTTAACAATAGATCTCTTTCATGTTGTCAAGAAAACCTATACTAGTTCAAGTCTCCCTACCCTTAGGCATACTTCCCCCTTGATGATTTCAAGAAACATTTATTTCATGCTTAAATGAGGTATCCGTTTTGCATGAATTCATCTTTCGTTCTTAAAAACTAAGAATTTTATGATGTTAACACTCAAAATATTCTAGAAATATTTGAAAAATTGAAATTAGACCCAATTTTCTTATTTCCTCATATTTGAAAGGGACTTGAGAAAAACTTGAAACCCATAACGAAGTTTTAAACTATACGACATATTTTGGTTCCAGATTTATTTTATAAAATAATTGCTAAATTTCTTGGAATATAATTTTCAATAGACAAGGGAAAGAAATTTAATTAAATGAGTTTTAAAAACACTTTTTTATTGCTATACTAGAAATTACAAATTATATTAATTTTAATTATTTTCAACCTTTCTTCTCTATTTTATAATTCATTATTATTATTCATATTATGGGAACTTGATACTAATATTTTCTCATATTCATTACCAGTTGGCAATGGCCGTTTGGAATCAGATTTTATTTAAATTAATCGATAATTAAGTTTCCTATTAGCGCAAACTATTTTACGATATTACTACGATGTTGCAACGATATTCTGAATACCGTATAGCATCGTAAAGATATCGTAGAGAATTTTGTGCTAATAAGGATTCTGAAAATATTAAAATGTTGCAGTGTCATCAAGAATAGACAAGGTGAACAAAATTTAGAAACTCTAGTTAATCAGGAAGTGAGTAAAAACATCGGTTCTGAAATTCCAACAATACAAACATGAAGCAAGACAATTTAACAAAAAGTGTATAAGAATCGTTTGTTTCTCATTTTTTTAGCTTTAAATGTCACAACAATTAAATTTTTTGATGATCACTCTGGAATTTTTTATATAACCTATTCTTCATTATTAATGTTGATATATTTTTGCCAGCACTTAGCATATTGTTTTCTAAAATCGAAATTCATTAATAGATAAAAATTTTTGAAGATATTCATTATTTAAAATGCAATATTCCAACTGAATAGTTTCTAGAAAATAATTAGTAGCAATAACTCAATGAATAGAATACTTATTTTCTGAAAAAAATCATATTACGCCATTGTTTCACACGAATTTTTTTCTTCGAATTAATGTGAAAAACCCTATGAAAGAATCGCATCTGAAATTAGACTTAATTTTAATCTTCCATTGTTTTCTTTCAGAAACTTCAAGAGATTTTTTTAAAAGAAAATTTACTTTTTTCATTTTGAAAACGATTATATTTTAATATCCGATATTCTAAAATAAAAATACCTGTTCAGCGTAAAATGAATTCTCTTTGTTATGATAAACATCATCCGAATAGATAGTCAGCTATATTACTTGAGATATGGAACAAAAATCTTTTGTTTTCGGTGAAAAGATTTGAAAGCACACTAATTTAGAAAATGATGGATTTAAAAAAAATAGCA
>BGPR01049094.1:0-11393 GCA_013235015.1 Araneus ventricosus
AACAAAATCTTTTTCATTTGCTCTCTCATTAAAAATTAAGCAGTTGTGACATTATTAGTTTTTTAAAATTAATTTTTGAAATTGGGACAATAATTTGCGACCACCCTGTACGTCAGTTTTGCAATGTGTAGGGTTAAGTTTCAAGAGATTCAGATGTAAATTATTTTTAACATCAGGTTTTTATGCTGTCATACTTTTTGTAAACTGCCCGATGCAGGATGCAAAAATCATTTAAATGCTCTCCAGGACAAATGGTCAGACCATATCAAATTAGTTTCTTCTTGGGTTATAGGTATTCGCTATAAAAGGGTTTTCAAATTTCTAATTAGATTTTCACTTGATTAACCCCTTCTTGGTCAGATTTTTTTCCGAATTTTTTGAACCCAAAAGGAATTTTTTTTATTGCTGAAAATTAATATATGTTCTATCCTGAATACGAAAATATAAAATATTTTTGTCAGTGAGAACTTTTTGCTTGACCTACTGGTGGTCATACATGTGATATACCGTTCACTGATCTCCAGTTCTCCCTGCAATGCAAGTTTTAAATCAAAACAAAATACTCTCTGATAATATATTTTTCAAATCTGTTGCTTTGAGGTGTTTAAGATAAATATCTGCATAAAAAGAATTATTAATGATACGGAAAAAGTGATATGTAAAAAACCATCTGAGCGTAAAAACCACATTGAAATCATTTATTGCCGATTATTTTATTGCTTAGATTGTCACAATCGTGGAATATAACGAGACGTGCAAGTAGTGAGAAATTCTCTTTCAACGATGCAATTTTCCTCGTCATCGTATGACATGCGACAGTACGGGTACAAAAAATCCGAACGTATGACGTGCGACGCCGACCAAGAAGGGGTTAAAAATTAATTGAAATTTTAACGCTTTTCCTCAATAACTTATTATCGCACAAAAACCATTTTTACACCACTTTAAAATAAAAAAAGATTTTCAAGGATATCAATTTTATCTCCGTGCAGTTTTCTACATTATTTTGATATATTTGTCAAAAATTCTTTACATAAATGCTGATACAATTTATTTTCACCATTCATTATCCAGAAACATGTTCAATTGTACCACCAGTTTTCGCAGTATAATTACAGTATAATATAGTGCTTTAGTTCAGAAAATAAATAAATTTACATTTCAAAAATATTAATTTCCAAGATTTGCTTCTGTTTTAAATTTAATGGTATTATCTCACATTTGTATTATTTTGATACAATTTTATGAATTTGTCAACTTGATTCAGAAATGACGGCCAAGTAGCATTATAAACACCAGATGATGAAATAAATAATTCCTTATAATGTTTTTAGTCTAGTATTCTTTCTGTAAATTGCGTGATGCAAAATTTGTTGCACAAAGAATGCAACATCTGATGCAATCAAGCAATACATAGACAAGGCAGACGAATCAAGCTTAAAACAATATCATGCTCCAATATTTCGGGCTAGAATTTCGAATTTCATTTTCTTTAAAAGTTAGTTGTCTACTGGTGAAACCATTTTCATTATTAATGATCTAACTTCGATATTCCATTAACGGCTATTTATGTAATATGTGTTTATTAAGATATAACTAACACTACGACACAAGCTTTGAAATTGTGGAGGACTGTTTGGAAATTTAGGTAACATCTTTTCAAAATAAGGACTTGAGGTTTCATTATAATATATCATATAAATCGAAATACGTAAATGATGACAATTAACAGTCCTTCGGTGCTTGAATATAATAAAAACTTCAGACTATTTAACACAGAAATATTAAAAAAGAACTATGATAAATATTTATTAAAAATATTAATATTTATATAAGTAGATATAATTTCATTATACTTCTTGATTCTTTATTAAACACAGATTATTGGCAAAATTGGTTTCACTATTTCAAATATTTTAAACTTCTTTAGTTCCGACTTTATGACATTCTTTCCAGAAATTTGATAGGCAGTATGTTATGAGAATATTTCCAGATATAATTCTATAACTGGAAATTTTCTCAAGACATCACTATTTTAATGTTAAACCAATAGTAACCATTTTTGAACGCTGAAGCATATGTTTTTAACAAAACACGAACTTAAATATAATTTTTAACTCTATTTAAACTTAAATCTGTCAAGGAAAGGGAAATAATAAGTTCTTTCAAAAATATTCCATGAATGCTCCATTTTATTTCCCATGATTATTTCTTAATCGTTACAATCCACATTTCAATACAAAAACAAACACAAGAACCAACCGCATGGACCATAAACCAAGCCAAACCAAACAAACCCAAACCGTAGTGTCTAAATAAGAACCTCTCCTACTGACAGACCACTGAAAGCCCTATTGATTTTGTCTTGCTCTAGCACCCTCAAACACTGACAATCAATTCCGGCGTCTAATCATCGGGTCTGGAGAGTGCTGCTTCGTTGAGAATCAATCATTCCGGTTCGTGGAAGAAAAATGTTCTCCTCCTTATAAATCATAGTGTTCGTACACGATCAGTCCGGCTGATTGACGCGATAATCCGGGAGCTCATTACATCAGAATCTGGACTACTCATCTGGAGACCGCCGTCCTCCTTGAATAAAGTTCATGTTTGTCTTCCATCCAAGAGTTTCTGGATATCGCGAGTGTACAGCGATTAGTTGGTGTCAGAGGCACTGGATTGTGATAGTTCCAAGTATATGATAGACTTCAAAGTGAAAGAATAGGATAGATGATTCAGATTTTAATTATCTATTTGCAGTTAGTTATTTAATGGTGACGCCATTATTCTATTAATGATTATTTGCCTTATTTATGCTTATGGCAACACCGGAAAAGATTTATTGATTGTTAATTATCTAAATACGGTATTATCATTCTTTGAACGAATATTTATGAAATATAGATTCATTAGGACACGAATAAAATCAGAACAATCTTTCCAGTTATCGGGAACTGTTTGAAAATATTAACTATATATTTTATAAAGAATAAGAAATCGAAGCTTTGGATTTTTAATAAAATTCGAGCTTCACATGCGACTGAAAGCCTTCGATTTTTAAATATAATACGAACTTCGACATATTTAACACATAATAAGCTAGATGTTTATTAAAATGTTAAAACTAATTTTGTTAAATTTATTTTTATAATACTTTTTCAATAGATGTTAAGCACAGAATATTAATGGAGTTCATCATTTCAAGTTTCTCAAAACTTTTTCGGTGAAGAGTTTATAATATTCCTTCCAGAAATTTTATAGGTAATAATATTTGAAGATATTTTGCAAACATTTCTGTATCATTAATAACAACTGCTATTTTAACTCACTCAAGAACACATTTTTTCTGAAACACGAGGCAGAAATATAATTCATAAACATTCACTCTTTCTTTTTTTTATCAACTACAAGAACATGATTTCCCTGTCAAAATTTAAATTTGACTTTACAAGAAATAAAGAACAAAAAAAATTCACTGATACCTCATTTTATTACCAATAAATATAATTTAATTGTTAAAATCCACATTTCAGCGCAAAAACAAAACAGAGAACTTTCGCACTGAACATCAAACCAAGCAAAACAAAATAAAATCAAACTTCGGTGTCTAAATAATAAGAATCTCTCCCCACTGACAGACCACTGAAAGCCTTATTGATTTTGTCTTGCTCTAGCACCCTTAAACACTGACAATCAATTCCGGCGTCTAATCATCGGGTCTGGAGAGTGCTGCTTCGTTGAGAATCAATCATTCCGGTTCATGGAAGAAAAATATTCTCCTCCTTATAAATCATGGTGTTCGTACACGATCAGTCCGGCTGATTGACGCGATAATCCGGGAGCTCATTACACCAGAATCTGCAGACGACCATCTTCCTTGAATAACTCTCGTGTTTGTCTTCCATCCAAGATTTCCTGGATATCGTGATTGTAGATCTATTAGTTAGTGTCAGAAGCATATGATTGTGATGGTTCAAAGTGATTATGGCCTTAAAGGTGAAAGTTTGTCATGAGTGACTCACATCTGGATGATTTATTTATTCATGAACCCTTAATTAACGTATGTAGGTGGTATCATTCTATTGACGATTGTTTACTATATGTTATCATGTTTCACAGTAGCAAACAATTTTTTTTTATTTCTATCTATCCAATTGTTGTGATGTCGATGCAAACGATTATTTAATTATATAAGTTCATTAAGATATGTATTACATTTTTATGAGTTTTGTTATATTCGAGGATTTTGTGTTCGAGAAATGTTGCATAAAATTTAAAAGAAATAGTAAATACATGAATTCCGTTTGGTGTTACGTTTCTAGAATTGCACTAAAACTATTTGAATTTTTTAAAGGACTGTGTGCACGAAGAACTTATAAAGAGCGTAACAGTATGCAGTTCTTTTATTTATTTGACACGTTAGAAAGTTGCCTCAAAAGTAAGAATAAATATTGAAGCATCTATGCCAAAAATATAACGTGATAATCTCACAAAATTTTAAAAAAAATAGATTAATACAAATACTTTCCATCCAAAAGAAAAAGGAATCGAATAGTTTAATTAAAATACAAAATATTTTGTTTTGCTTAGACGCACGACAACTATTAAAATATTCACAATGAGCATTTAAATGCTTGCTATGTTCTTGTATCTGACAATTCTTGATTCTTGAATTGTACCTTTGAGAGATACCAGGTTTAGGGATTTTTAGGAACAAGGACTGTTATCCCCTAATTCAAAAAAATATTTATTCCAAAATTCGTTTCGATCTGTCTAAAAATTAAGTAAAATTGCCATCAGTAATTGGACTAGAAAAATTGCCGATCCAATTCGGTCAAGTAAAAAAAAAATGGCGTTCTCCTAGAAGGGCGGCCATATTTTTTTTTCGCATCTGACAATATTGTTAATGTGAATGTAAAACAAAGAAACTGAAATCATTTCGGAATGCGCATGCGCTGAATCCATGTCGATGCTACCTTTCGTCATAGAGTGATCCTGTTACTTGCAAGTAATGGCGTAAACCATGCCGAAGGAAATCAGCATTTCAAAAATTGATTGAAAATCTTGTTTATTATAATAAATTTGCACATTGTACAGAATAGAGATTTCACTGCGAGCAGTTTACCACGTTTTACGATGTGTTTATTGTTAAACAAAAGAAGTTTTATTGACTTTAATTCAGGCCTGACACAATTCGAAGTTAACGAAATTAGTTCGGAAATCCCTGATTGAAGAAGATGAATTTCCCGAAGGCGTCGCTTAAGCTTATCCGAATAAGAATTTAATGTCCAAAGGAACAAGTATTTACTTAGGAACTCGTAGTGACAGCCTGATGCAATTCAGAAGAATTTTTAACAACGGATTCGTTTGCAAATATTAGAGAAAGAAATTGAATAAGAATATTTAGTTCAATAGAATTTTACGCGGCTGTTTTGATGATAACAGAACGTGACAAATCTTGAACCATAAGTACTGGGCTGATAAGAAACGATTTCATGAATTTTTCTGATAAAATATCGCCAGATGACTATTTTCGTTGAGTTCGTATCTTTCTGAATTGTTGATATTCAGTCTTGAGTGAATTGGATGTGGTAAATGGAAGTCCCGTTTCGAAGCTACTCTATGCAGGGGTGTAGTGGAGCCGGAACGCCGGTCCGGCACTGTTTTTGTTTTACAAAACATAAATAAAAGAACTTGTAAAAAACCTGTTTAAAAACAGTGCGTTTTTGTCATCCAGGTTAGAACATTCTGACATTGCTTAATTTGCGACTACACTACTACATAATGGTTATTTTGGGATAAACTTCATAATCTTTAAACGCGATCTATGACGAGAATGACGCGACATCTTACTTTTGACTACACTTGAATACTTGAGCAGGCACCTTACGATCTAAATTTCCACGCCACACCAACATGAATGACGTTTGATCCCTGTCGATAGATTTCGCGTTCTTCAGACCTAAATACGCTATTAATCTTCGATAGTATTGGGTAATAAGTACCCTAGAGGATTTGCATCAGTTTATCTATTAATTAAAACTTTGACAGATTAAAATACCTCTCAATGCGTACATAAGCGACTTATGCAATTAATATACAACTCTAAATGCAACCCAATGGGTAATTTCTTTTTGAGTACATAAATGTACTAAATTTTTATATCGCACCCCGGTACTATTAGTCATATTTAGTAAAATATTTTTGATACACTAACATTTTAAACAAAAAAGTTACATTCTTCTGTGATTAAAACTGACAGAGTTATGGAGCTTTGAATATCACTGTTTTAGAAAATTTTAGACCATTTACATAGCCGTCTCGGCTTGTTAGACGCGGCCGTTGATTGGTTTAAAACTATAAAACTGAGGACAGCTGAATAACTCGGTCAGTTTTAATCGCAGAAGTAGGGATAGCGGTTATTGCGAAAATAACCGGTTTTCGGTTATTAAGGATTTTTTCACCTACGGTTTAACATGACGGTTATAACCACTCAAAATAATCGGTTTTTTAAAAACAAAAACGAACGCCATTTGTTGACAAATTTTTTTATTAATATTTCTTTCACAGGAAATCACTCCATTGGCCAATATTTATCTGTTCATAAAGACTTTTTCAGTAATCCGCCAACCAATAGACTCCTCGATGAAACGGTTGTCGGTGATTGGCCGAAGATGATGAAATTCAAAGCTTCATAACTTGGTAAATTTTAGTTTAATCGAACCTAAAATAGAACCCATCTTCCAATCCGTTTTTTTAAACCGGTTATTGTATATATAAAAAAAGTAACCGGTTATAACCAGGTCAAAAAATAACCGAAAAAACCGGTTAACCGAAACAAAAAAAATCCCGGTTAACCGAAATAAAAAAACCCGGTTAACCGAAACATAAAAAACCGGTTAACCGAAACAAAAAGTAGGTTTTTAGTTAAAACCGGTAAGTTTTTTCCATCCTTACGCAGAAGAGTGAAACTTTTTTTTGTCTAAAATGTTAGTGTGCCAAGAATATTTTACCAACTATGTCAAGTTGGACCGGGGGACTGTATAAAATTTAGACTTCGTAATTTTTTCAGCAGTACATTTAGTGTCACAAATAACAAAAAATATAATTCTCCAATTGGAAGTATAGGCCTATCTCTAACCGTTTAGAAATCAATTATTGAGCCACGTTACCCTACATGTTGTTCTCAGTATTATACAATGCGTAATAATTTATTTGGTTTTCCTCAAAAAATTTTTGAAGAAAATATTTTATTATGCTGCAGTAATTTAAATTCTTTAAAAATAGTTTATAAATCAGAAAATGAAGATTTCTTCCTTTTTCTTTGAAAAACAAAAATCTAAAATTAGGTGATAAAATGAGTTTTGCCATAAAAATTCAATAAATGAACATTTTAAAGATAATTGCGTATTACCTCTGAAACTGCTTAAAAATTAATTAATAAAACAATTTACTGATCACATTTCTGATTTGAAGTAGAGAAGTCATTTAATGAAGAAATTTTTATTAAAAAATGAGAAAGTTTTTAATAAATAATTATTAAATATAATAATTATTAAATAATTACAAATATAAATTAAAATCTGAAATTAATTTTTAAAATTACTTTTCCGATATTTCTAACATTTATTCAAATCGACTTCCACAACTGCTGATGAAAGTAAATTTCGATGTTGAAGATTTTGTCAAATAAAATGAGATGAACGAAGATGAAATATCCAAAATTTCTAAAATTTATTACTAACACTATTTCGAACAACATTTAGCAGAAAAGATACTTGAATATAAGGTATTTCTTTAAAAAATCATCACAGCGAATTGCCATCAAAAACATATGTTTCCCAAATTTCATATTCTATGATTAAATCAAAACGTAGAATATTAGAGCCAAATACATTTCAACCACACCTTAACGAAATCGGATAGAATTATTCACTCCCAAAAGTCCTTCAAACAAGAGCCCTTTCCGGGGAAAGTAGTTTCCGAGATATTTCAGAATTTACGACAGAAAACAATTATTTTCCCATGGACAACAACACTCATTGCTAAAATTAATCTTCGGATTCCCAACATTTTGAATTTAATTTGCATGGAGATGCAAATTAAGTATTTTACATTTCCTAGCCGGATGATTTTGGAAGCGTTTCACCGTGTTTTACGTCACAATCTTTGAAAGTGACATGAATAATGTATTTGGACGCCGGTTTCGATACAAACAACGCTAAAGGATTGCAAAAGCAGGTAGAGAAGATATAGAAGCTTAAATGCAAAGGCGTTTTCTTTAAATATTCTTTTGATATGTTTTTAGAGAAAGAAATAAGGCGCATACGTTCTTGTAAAGAATGCGTTTTTCATTGTGAAACGAAGCATAAAATCTGTTAGTTCAGCTGAAGGATAATAGATGGGCAGGCAATGGAATTCATTGTACGAGAAGATTATGTCGTGATTTTTCTTGGCAACAGAAAAATCTGTTTTTTTAAATCACTGAATTCTTTTGGTTTTGTTGAACTGTGTACAGAAATATTTTATTTTGCATTTTGTAGAGATGCATAATAATTCTAAATTGTAGATCTCTGGTTCCCCCATTCATATGAGTGAAATTTCTATGTGTTTTATTTTTCTATGTGCTTCGATCTGTTTCATATTTTTATGCAGATACAGAACCGTGTTCCGTAAGAGAGGGTGTGTAGTGTAATTTTTCTATGTCAAAGGCTTTGCAGCAGCTGTAGGGTTGTGATGGCTTCCTTTCTTGCAAGAGAAGAAAGAGAATGCATTGTTGTTCCCTACGAACGGCAAAGTTTAGCAAAAAGTATATAGTAAATGTATATTTTAACTTGTTTAATGATAAATTGATTTATTTAAATTTAATTAAAATCTAAAATCAGCAACGCAACAATATACTCATTTACATCTATACAGGATGATTCAAAATCATTTGACAAACTAAGAGAGTAGGTCATGCATAAAAAACAAGCTATTTTTACTTTCTCGTATACCAAGTATACAAAGAGAAAGTATTGTAATCATCAAAAAATTCGAACTCGAGATTTTGATGAATCTCCAAGTTTTCTGGAGATTCCCTGACCAGAGACATTCCTGAGTCCGAAAAACACACTTTTAGAATTATGTCTGTCTGTGAACACTGTAACTCAAAAATTATTTTAAGTAGAGTTATGAAATTTTATATGTGATCTTTACACATAATTTGCAGGTTTCTATCAAAATTTTAACAAAATCCGTTCACGGGAAGTCTGTCTGTTCGTGTTCATGTGAACACGATAACTCAAAACTTAAATAGCTAGATAGATAAAATTTAGTACATAATTTTATCATCAAAATTGTAGGTCCGTATCAAATTTTGGACCAAATCAGTCAAAGGGTTGACTGTCTGTCGGTCTGTATAATCGCATACTTGTTAAAACTACAACTTCCAAACTCTATGAGTTAGATGAATGAAAATTGGTATGAGGTCTGCTAACATTAATTGTAGATCCGCGCCCAATTTTCGTTTCAATCGGTTGCAAAAAAGGCGTTCAAATTGTACATATTCGGTTTCTTTGCCATTGTACGACGTAAGAAAAGGTGCCAACGATTCACGCGTTTTTCCCACCTGTGTTAGGGAATCGTCCATGTTACTGAGGCTCTGTGTATTCTTTCCCCACCCCCGTTGGGACGGATACGAGAAAATTTTAGGGGGATTACTCCTGCAGGTTACAACGAGATCGGAAGTACAAAGGACGACCGATAAAGGGGTCTTTTTGTCAGTAATTAATTAAAAGAAAAGGACACACCAGTTGCGTTTTACGATTGCTTTATTATTTAATTTTATTATTCGTTAAAAAAGTTTGTTGATAATTAAGATGCTACCAGTAATTCTAGGGGATATATTGAAATGTTTAACAATAGATCTCTTTCATGTTGTCAAGAAAACCTATACTAGTTCAAGTCTCCCTACCCTTAGGCATACTTCCCCCTTGATGATTTCAAGAAACATTTATTTCATGCTTAAATGAGGTATCCGTTTTGCATGAATTCATCTTTCGTTCTTAAAAACTAAGAATTTTATGATGTTAACACTCAAAATATTCTAGAAATATTTGAAAAATTGAAATTAGACCCAATTTTCTTATTTCCTCATATTTGAAAGGGACTTGAGAAAAACTTGAAACCCATAACGAAGTTTTAAACTATACGACATATTTTGGTTCCAGATTTATTTTATAAAATAATTGCTAAATTTCTTGGAATATAATTTTCAATAGACAAGGGAAAGAAATTTAATTAAATGAGTTTTAAAAACACTTTTTTATTGCTATACTAGAAATTACAAATTATATTAATTTTAATTATTTTCAACCTTTCTTCTCTATTTTATAATTCATTATTATTATTCATATTATGGGAACTTGATACTAATATTTTCTCATATTCATTACCAGTTGGCAATGGCCGTTTGGAATCAGATTTTATTTAAATTAATCGATAATTAAGTTTCCTATTAGCGCAAACTATTTTACGATATTACTACGATGTTGCAACGATATTCTGAATACCGTATAGCATCGTAAAGATATCGTAGAGAATTTTGTGCTAATAAGGATTCTGAAAATATTAAAATGTTGCAGTGTCATCAAGAATAGACAAGGTGAACAAAATTTAGAAACTCTAGTTAATCAGGAAGTGAGTAAAAACATCGGTTCTGAAATTCCAACAATACAAACATGAAGCAAGACAATTTAACAAAAAGTGTATAAGAATCGTTTGTTTCTCATTTTTTTAGCTTTAAATGTCACAACAATTAAATTTTTTGATGATCACTCTGGAATTTTTTATATAACCTATTCTTCATTATTAATGTTGATATATTTTTGCCAGCACTTAGCATATTGTTTTCTAAAATCGAAATTCATTAATAGATAAAAATTTTTGAAGATATTCATTATTTAAAATGCAATATTCCAACTGAATAGTTTCTAGAAAATAATTAGTAGCAATAACTCAATGAATAGAATACTTATTTTCTGAAAAAAATCATATTACGCCATTGTTTCACACGAATTTTTTTCTTCGAATTAATGTGAAAAACCCTATGAAAGAATCGCATCTGAAATTAGACTTAATTTTAATCTTCCATTGTTTTCTTTCAGAAACTTCAAGAGATTTTTTTAAAAGAAAATTTACTTTTTTCATTTTGAAAACGATTATATTTTAATATCCGATATTCTAAAATAAAAATACCTGTTCAGCGTAAAATGAATTCTCTTTGTTATGATAAACATCATCCGAATAGATAGTCAGCTATATTACTTGAGATATGGAACAAAAATCTTTTGTTTTCGGTGAAAAGATTTGAAAGCACACTAATTTAGAAAATGATGGATTTAAAAAAAATAGCA
>BGPR01049095.1:0-11393 GCA_013235015.1 Araneus ventricosus
GTATAGCTTATAACATAGTTTCACTTCTAAAAGATTCGAAACCAGCTCTACTTACAACTCTATAACCACCTGTTTTAGCTATACATAAAGTGGTCATACAAAATTCAAGATAAAAAAGAAAATGAGTCCAAGCAAAGAATGGTGAAGTTTTGACTGAAGAAATAGTAATAAAATAACTACAAAAAGAATGAAACACAAGAAAACAGTTAAAAACATCCAAAGAAAAACCTAATAAAAAGCAGAGAATGCATTTTATTCAGTCAAGCGAGTCCACAATTGCAAATAATCAGTTATCACAAAGTATTTCTGTGGGATGGTGGCAAAATATGAAAGAGGAAAATCAACCAAAGACCTTATTGGACAGGTTTTTGATAAAATAGAAGATTTATTGTCAATAAAGTAACTGGAGAGTATTACACTTTCCTGGAAATCATGACATTGATGAAATTAAGAGTCAGATATCCTTAAAATTCTTGATGAGCCAACTTTTGATTATAGATTATTATAAATTTATAATTAGATCAAATAAACTGATTTTCTTTTAAACTTAAAAAATCTCTGCTTACATATAATATTTTATGCTTATTTTTTAAAAATTATGACCACTTTACACCATGTACTACTCACTTTACCCAATGGGTCATTCCATGTCAAGTGATCCAGAGCTGGTTGCTTGACCATTTTATAATCAAATGATTTTTTGTATGTTGATTCCTACATAATTAGAGAGTCCAAAAAGACTAATTTTAACTTTTTATCTTTTTCTGAATTCCGATGACAGCCATTTTTGTTATACAAAACATGCCGATTTTTGCGTTTGTAGGGGTTTGCGTTAACTTATACTACTCGGAACTGGTGAACCTGAGGTTGATGAAACAAAAACCAGTTTATTCAGGAAGATAAAGCCTTTATTATCTCCAGTACACATTTAAGGAAAAATTTATCCCAAATAGCAAAAATCAGCTTAAAAGTTTGACTTTAAAAATGAGAAATTTTCAATTTTTGAAGGCATATAATTCCCAAAAGGAATCTATTCTTCATATTACTTTTGTGGTGATGTGTAGCTACCTTAATGTACTACATATACAAAAAATTTCAACCCTGAGATTTGCTTCTTTTAAGAGCTACGGGCTTTCAAAATCCGAAAATTTCAAAAAAATCCAAATTTTGACACCTTATATCTTTGTTGGGGCAAAGTTTAAAAATCTGAAATTTTTACAGATAAACCCTCTATAGTGTATTATATTGCTGTAAAAATTTCATGTTTGATATTTATCTACAAGTCAAGTTAGAGGACTTTAAAAATCCCATGAAAAACGTATTTTTTGCCAAAAATGACGGATCATAAATTTGACTAAGTACTATTTTTATTATTAATAAATTATAACATGATATAACTACTATTACCTATTACATATAAATTTACCTTTTTTACATGAAGTAGCTTATACACACTTTAAATGTATAATGAAGTTGAAAAATTTGAATATCTTTCATGGTCACTTTAGGTTCCACAGTATAATTGAGGCTTCTCTATTCACTTATTTTATAACACAGTTTTTACTATGGTTACCATTGTTAAAACACTTTAAAACTTCAAATAAAAGTATTGATATATTATTTACATCTAACACATCACAAAAGTACGGATATACTATACACATGAATCAGGTTTATCGTTCTACCTTGATTTGCCTTCATTAAGAAGTTTTGATATTTCTTTCACTTAGTTTTGGGGAAATATTATGTGTCCTTCCAGTAGTTGTTGTAGTTCTAAGGCAATTAGTTTCCTTAAAACATTGTTCATAGGCACCCAAGTCTGGTCTTTCTCCTTTTTCTTAAAAGCTGTCCTTGGACCGGCGGGGATGATAAAATGTTACAAGCACATCTTTATTTATATCACTATCATTCACCTCTGCCAGCCACCATTGACCATCACATACACATGCAATAGAATCTCTTGTGTGTAGTGTTATTAGTACAGCTTTTGTACTGGAATAAATTTCATATCCCGCAGCTTGTGAAGTAATGAAGCACTTCAGGTTACTCTCTGACACAGGAACAAAACAATGGAAACTCCTTGTACCAGTAATTGCCACAGAATTTTCAAATCGGTCAAGAAGTTTATTGTTATGATGTTGAATGATTTCTTCATCTTTTATGTAAGTGAAGGCAATTCCTTTTAAATGTTCATGACAAAATTCAAACATTTATGCTGGTGTCAATATTTGGTTAGTGTACGGTCGCTGGAGACTTGCTTTGGTTTGTTGAAATCTATCTATCACAAAAGTTTGTGAACAGGTCTGAACATCCACACATTTTGTTAAATAAGTATATTAGGCCTACAGCATTTTAAGAGATTATCTAATAAATAGAAACATGACATAATTTAATGTTATAACTTAACCGAATAAATACAAAGTAAAATTAATGCACCAAATGGCACATTAATTGAAAATACAAATGCCATAAGAATTAATTTGAATTGTAATTTTAATTACAAATATTACTTGAGATCATATTATAATTTATTGATGATAAAAATAATATTTAGTCAAATTAATGCTTCGTCATTTTCGGGAAAAAATACGTTTTTTATGGGATTTTTAAAGTCCTATAACTTGACTTGCAGATAAATATCAAACATGAAATTTTTACAGCAGTATAATACACTATAGAGGGTTTATCTGTAAAAATTTCAAATTTTTAAACTTAGCCCCAATAAAGATAAAAGGTGTCAAAATTTGGATTTTTTTGAAATTTTCGGATTTTGAAAGTCCCTGACTCTTAAAAGAAGCAAATCTCAGGGTTGAAATTTTTTGGAAATATAGTACATTAAGGTAGCTACACATACCCACAAAAGTAATATAGAGAATAGATTCTCTTTGGGAATTATATGCCTTCAAAAATTGAAAATTTGTCATTTTTAAAGTCGAACTTTTAACCTGATTTTTGTTATTTGGGATAAAATTTTCCTTAAATGTGTACTGGAGATAATAAAGGCTGTATCTTCCTGAATAAACTGGTTTTTGTTTCATCAACCTCGGGTTCACCAGTTACGAGTAATAAAAGTTAACGCAAACCCCCTACAAACGCAAAAATCAGCATGTTTTGCAGAACAAAAATGGCTGACATCAGAATTCAGAAAAAGATAAAAAATTAAAATTAGTCTTTTTGGACTCTCTAATTATGTAGGAATCAACATACAAAAAATCATTTGATTATAAAATGGTCAAGCAACCAATTATTTTTTTTCTGGATCACTTGATATGGAATGACCCCAATCCCATGGGGTAAAGTGGTCATAAAAACATAGCAAAAAGAAGGTGTCATAAAATTGTTTAGCTCTGTTTTTTCCTAAAATTTAATGCAATGTGTTCTTCAATAATGTAATGTAAAATAACAAACCAAAAAAATTTGAAGTATTTCAACAATTTCTTATATTTATGATCCACCTAAGTTGAAAAATGTGGAATTTATGACTACTTTACTCCACCTGACCCCATTAAATTTAAAACCAGACAAAATGTTATTTAATGCATATATATTTTCTATCAGTGAAAGTCTAGAGATTTAAACATCTGAAATATTTATTTTATTTTTAAACTTATGCTTTCAGAGTTAAAAAGGTTTTAGCAACTTAAAAGTGTTTTTCATTTTAGTTAAAATTTCCTACTAAAGAAATTTCAGGATGTTTTTTTTCAGTCATGAATTTAATCTCTATCATGCAAACTTGGTTTCTCTAAAGCCGGTGCCAATCATGTAACTATTACACTGCATAAAACATTATTCTGGAAGGTTTGGAAAAAAATAATCTAAATTAGGAATATAACTTGGCTGAATATTCAGCCAAATTTAAGTCTGAACATCCACATTTTTTGATTATCCACAATTTAAAAACATTTCACTTTTGATTGCAAATAAAATAGTTCTCAAATTTTAAATAAAAAAAATTAAAGAGGAATAAAACTGATTTTTATTATCTGTATATTTAAAAAAAATTAACACCATGATGTATTTTTAATATTTTAAAATTCCTTAAGTTTCAATAATAAGAAATGAGAAGCCCACTTCATTTCGGGACTGCTTCACAGAAATAAAAGTTTAGTAATATTAAAGTCCTATTTTGAAGCTGCATGAAGGCTATTTTGGGATGGGCATCATAATTTTGAACCACGGTTAGATGACGAGGACAACACCTGAGCTGGCAACCCCGCTCCAAACTTCCACACCACACCAACGGGAGGACGTTTGGCTACTACGTACGATTTAGCGTGCAACAGACCCCATACACAGCGGATCTTCAGTGGAAGCGGGTTTCGAACCTGGAACCCTCTGGCCCCAAAGCCAAGACCCTACCACTAGGCCACCGCGGTCCACAGAAATAAAAAGTCATCATTGCAGAACATGACAATAACTAACACAGAAGAAAATTAAGTAGATAAATTAAAATTATTATAAGTAATATTTTGCTGAAGAGCTTCTAATAGCTAGGATGGAGTGTCCACTTAATTGGCAGAGAAAAAATTTTCAAGATTTATAAATTTAGCAAGAAAGTATCTTTCAGCTCTCGCAAGCACAGTGTAAAGTGAGCATATGTTTTCTGAAGCTAGCAATATATACTAAACCAAGAAAACAGGCTTCTTTCTGAAAATGCTGAAAAATTATTTTCCGCATCATAATTTCAGGCCTTACAATTATAAATGATATGTGACAATATTAAATAATTATGTATTATGCGACTTAAAATTAAAGAAATGTTAGGAGATACTTTTGGTAATAAATGTAGTGAAATGCAATATTCTTTGTTAAATATATTTATTCGGCCAAATATTTGCTTAATATTCGGCAAAACAGCCGAATATTCGTTGCATCCCTAATCTAAATATGGACTTATTTCATGTAAAGGGTTTAGAAATATTTCTACAGTAGAAAAGATTCTTATTCGTGAAATTTTAGACATTTTTACTATGAAAATCATATCTTTTAAAATAAAAGTCCTTGTTTTCCATATTAAGCAGTGAAAAAAAAAAAAATCTCTACATACTTCACTGAAATAAATATTCTAGAAACACCAAGTTAAAACAAGTTTATTGCTGAAAAATTGAGCTGAATAGGAATACATATTAAAATTAATGTTTTATTTCTTATACAAATGTTTCTCGAAAATGAAACAGTTTAGTTCATGTGAAAGGTTTGAAATATTTTTACAGTACAAAAGATTCTTATTTGTGAAATTCTAGACATTTTTACTATGAAAATCATATCTTTAAAAAAAAAAGTCCTTGTTTTCCATATTAAGCTGTGAAAAAAAAAAATCTCTACATACTTCACTGAAATAAATATTCTAGAAACACCAAATTAAAACAAGTTTATTACTGAAAAATTGAGCTGAATAGGAATACATATTAAAATTAATGTTTCATTTCTTATACAAGTGTTTCTCGAAAATGAAACATATCACATTTTTTCTCTATTTATCACAAAATCTTTAAAGATTTATATATTTATGTTTCAGATATAATTTTAAAAAAACAACCTGTTTAGTTATGATTTTTTAAGAAAAGGTTCCGGGGACTTTCATGCAATGGACTTTTATTAAACAGTAGTGATTGCCTTAAGTTAGCACCAGCAGAAACTTATAAAAGAAAAGTCTTTCCTCAAAAATATTTTTAAAAATAATAATAAACTGAATTATTTTTATGTGGAGGTAATTTGTTGGTTTGAATAATTTTTTTTTTCTTTAAACTTGACTTTTCTTAAACTTCAATCATAAATTTCATTGAACAAGAACCAATCATAACTGTAAGTTTCTGAAATTTTATTCCATCCCTTCAGTCATCTATTATTTTAAAACAACTTTCAGATTTAGAATGCAGTTATTATGAGTTTACTTTTTTTCATAAAATAGAGTAAAAATATTTCTTTTACAACAGAAAATATCCCTTGCTTATAGCATTAATTTACAAAACCAAGTGCATAAAAGAAGACTTTTTTTCAATTTCATTAGTTTTGCTAACAATTCTCTTTTAAGTTAAAAATTGGCAGCTTTAAGCAAGATATATGGCCATTACATATATCCATTATATTGCAAACTTAAAGCCACATGTGGACTTACCAGTTATTTAGAGTTTGCATTAAAATAATATAATTGTCTATAATATAATAATAATTAAAGAGTAATAACCCTTAAGATTCTGCTCATGCGACCTTTTGCAAAACTGCCGAAATTTAAAGAGACATTTCAGTGCAAAAAATGTTCCTCATCCCTGGGATATACCGTACAATTTTATAACAAAAACAGTTACTCTCAATAAGCTGTTGCCTAGCTTTTTTAAACTAGACATAAATATGTTTATTATGATGCGAGGTTTTTTTCATTGCATAGTTCAAAATCATTAAGGGTTTATTACTTTTTTTCAATGAAGAAAAGGCTTCCAATAGATTTAAATCCATTTAGTTTAGTTTCACATCATTTGCATTCAAGTGCAACACCTTTTCTACACTATATATCACAACTTATATTACCAGCAATCAACATGATTAAAAATTTATGATTAATGTTTGCTACACCACAAGGATTCAGTGCAATTCAATCCCACTAAACCAGGAATTCTTACACTTTTTTAACACATGACACCTTTCAGAGTAGAAAAGAAAATTCATAATCCCAATTCAATGAGAAAATTTTACTGAAAAGTTGAAAAAAATACAAAAAGAAAGCATTAATGAAAATCAGTTTTAAAAAATTCTTAATAGCAAATTTCAGGCAACATTTAAAGAAGACAAGATGGTTTTTAATGCCAGTGCTGAAGCATTTGAAATAAAGAGTCCTTGCAAGAGTTTTTGCAATCCATATGTTAAGACATTCTGCATTAAACCTAAACTAACTTGACTGGGAAATATTCTTTTCACCAAAAATGAAATATTCCAATTTAAATTAAAACATATTTTATTGCCAACAAATAATGAACACACAATAGCTCTATTTAATTTAAAACAGATTCAATTAATGATGATTTACATGTCTCCTTCCAATTTCAGGTCTAAAAAGCGAATACACAAAACCATGAAAAAAAAAAGACTTAAAAATACACTTTTGAAAGCCTACTAAACGAGGTATAATTTTTCTTTTAATTTTAATTATTTTCTACCTATTAGTCTATAGTTCACAATTCATTATTATAAATGAAATGGAACCTTGCAATTAATTTTTCTGAAATTCAACACCAAGCGTTGCCACTTATTCAAAATCAAAACTTAAGTAAATTGATCGATTAACTGATAATGAAGTTCCGTAAACATTAACATATTGAGAATGCAAGACTACATAATTTCAAAACTCCAGCACATCAGGAAGAGAGTGAGAAATAGATTACAAAATCCCATCTTTACAAACATGAAAGAAGACAAGTTAAATAAAAGTGTATAAAATAATTACCATTCTTTAGGCCTGTTGCATGCTCTTACATGATAGCGAAGGGTCGAGGTTGAATGCTTTTGAGCATCATACATGAACAATGCTGAACAGCGAAAGCAACCCACAAAGACTTTGCAAATCATTGCCTGCTCATCTCCACACAGCCGCATGTAATAAGGTATCTTCAGTCTATCGGCGTCACTCTCAGATATGAACAGCCTCACGTCGCCAAACCAGTTCCACACATCACTCTTAAACTGCTTTGTGCCTTTGGTGTTAGTGAGAGATTTTTTAACGATGATCGCTTTCTTCTGGGAGACAAGCTGCTGCATGACAGCTTTCAGCTTTCTTGTATCAGGATTGAAATAATTGTTGCCAGTCTCTGCACAGGCATCTTCGATATCAGTCACTGATAATTCATTCTCTTTTGCAATGTTTATGTCGGGCTCAGAGACACAGATAACAACATTTTCTCCGGTATCATAGCTGGAAAAAAAAGACCAGAAATAAGATTCATGAACTTTTCATAAGTCAAAAGTTAAAATGAGTAACTTAACTCTATCGATATGGGAACGTCCCAGCTGTCCGAAACATCTAAATATCACAGCTAAATTTCCAGCCTTTCATTAAGTGTGATTGATTTCACACCTGCAGCGAGTGCTTTCTTCATTAGAGTGGCTCACACAGTTGGGTTTGGAGAAAGCGGATTCTTAGAATTCAGACAGTGCCAACTGTCAGTGTGGTTTTTGAAGGGGGAAGGGAACTTCCCTTATCTCTGAAAGAGAAACTCGGGCATTCTCATATCTTGAGATCCCTCTGTTCCAATGGTCATAAGAATCAGAGGGTTAAAATTAGTATACTTTTAAAAAACATATAAAAAGTACAAATTCTGTTACATTGCCCAAAATCAGACTTTAAATAAAGTACATATGCTGCAGCACATTTATTAGAAAAGGACAGCTTGTTAAAAATTTTCCATAAATAATTACGGAAATTGATTTTTTACCAACTTTTTAAGGCATTAATTATATCAACAACATATAATGTGCAAGCACAACATAAGAGATGAATAATATTGTAAAGCAAATAAATTAGAGAATACTTTTAAAAAATATCTTTTCTATTGAAATTGTTTTTACTTGGTACTTTTCTGGCTCAACAGTTGAAATTCCCAACAAATTCAATGAATATAGAAAAATCTGCATTCTTTTCTGCTACTTCTGCAGCATAAAGCTGTATTTGCAACACTTATGTACATTTTGACAACTATACATTCACACATAAGAGACACTTCAGGCCAATACTTGGCAACCACTCCCAACCACATACAGCTACTTAGCAAAACTTTCATTACCTGACTACATTTAAACTGACTCTTTATGTATCATTGACACAAACAAATGAGAAAGAGCTTATTCACGGAACTAATTTCATTCACTCTTATCTATGATATGTGTATCTATATATGAACAAAATCTTATATTTCTTGAAATTACAATGCAACATCTCAAATGCAAGGAACATTATCATTAGTGTTTATGACATGTTTTGTATATCTATCAACTAATGCAAAATACAAATTTAATTCATACATTGCCACCCCTATATGAAAATGATGTACATCAAATTTGCAAATTTTGATGTAAAATACTTGAATATGTTAGATACTTGTGTTCTGAAATAGTGATTTGCTGTATATTGTCACAAATGCCACTTGTCACTAGTGGTTTCAGGTGTTATGGTTCATACATTTTGCTGTGAGCAGTTTTTGACACAAATTTTTATATAACAGTGACAACATATTCCATTTCATTTTTGTGACTTTAATGTAATTAGTTTTAACTATACAGACAGATACACTTTGTCAAAGAAGTAGACGGACACTAAAAATATGTAAATGTAAAGCTCTTTGTTTTGAATATTGTTGTTTCAAATTATACACTAGTCATATCGTCGAAAAAAATCCTTGGTGACATAAAAGTTTTAATAAACACCAGTTTAAATTTAAAGTTACATAGATATATATACTCCTACATTGTCAAAAAAGTAGACGGACAAACCATTTGAGGTGCTTTTCTTCTAGTTTCTTTGGATAATTTTTTGTAACTTTTTATCATGTATTTACTTGGATAAGTCAGTTAGATCACCTTCATTTAAAATATAAAATTAATTTCTTTCAAAAACCTTAAAATTTTACTTTGATTGTTATTTGAAGTTGGTTGCCATGCCTAGAGGAATTTCTTTAACAGAATTCCGGAAAGGTCAAGCCATAGCCTACAGAAACGATGGAAAAACTATTCGAGAAATCGCAGGTATTTTAAAAATTGGTAAAAGTGCAATTGCAGAATTTCTAAAGAATCCTGATGCTCATGGAAAAAGGGAAAAAACTGGAAGACCCCGAAAACTAACGCCAAGAGAGCAAAGAAATCTTCTCCGACAGCTTATAAAAGAGGGGGTAGCATTCCTACCACGCAGCGTGAATCTGGACTTACCCATATAACAAGACAGACAGCATTTAATTATGTGCAAAGAAGTAAAAAGTTTCAATTTAAGAAACGAAAATATCATCCTAAATGGACTAAAAAACATATTGCTGATTGACTGACGTGGGGTAAAAAATACATGTCCTGGACCATTGAATGGTCATCCGTTATTTTCTCTGATGAGAAAAGGTTCAATTTAGATGGTCCAGATGGCTTTCAATATTATTGGCACTGCCTGAAACAAAAAGAACAATATTATTCTACTCGCCAACAAGGAGGAGGAAGTTTGATGGTATGACTTGCTGTTGGTTTTGGTGGTAGATCAAGTTTAGTTTTTATCAAAGGTACACAAAATCACAAAGATTATATACAACAGTTGGAAACAGAACTTCTCCCATACGGATCCGATTGGGGAGGAGAAAACTGGATATATCAACAAGACGGAGCTTCCATTCATACCACTCAAGGAGTTAAAAAATGGTTTGATGACAATAATGTTCAAGTTTTGCCCTGGCCAGCCAAAAGTCCACATCAAAAATGTTTGGGCTATGTTAGTTGAACATGTTTATGGACAAGGGAGGCAATATGAAAATGTTAAGGAGCCCCACGAATCTCTTGATTCAGTATGGAATACTTTTTGCCAGAAAGACATTCAAAACCTTTATGATTCAATGCCAAACTGTGTGTTTGAACTAATACAAGCAGGTGGTAAGAAAACCTCTTATTAAAACTTTACATTTCACACCATTTTTGTGACTATCCGCCTACTTTTTTGACAACTTTACCAACGACATTTTGTATTTGTTAATATAATCTTATGATATTTAATACAAATTCATGTGTTTTACAATATATTTTATTTGATTCTTATATAATTATGTAGGCAAAAATATGCTGACAATTTTTTCACAAAAGATTTGTTGAATAAATATGTTTTTTTTTCATGAAAATAAAGTGTAATTTTGTGTCCGTCTACTTTTTTGACAAGGTGTACATGCAGCCATAAATGTCAAAAAGCCCTTTTTTGCAAGTGTAACATATTAGATACATTATAAAGGAATTTAAACTTAGAGAGAATAAAAATATCCTTGAACAGGAGTTCGATGTGATTCTTTTCAAGCAAGATAGGGGGAGGAATGAGATCAATAATTTTCTTTTGCTTTTTTGACATTATGATTCGTGGATAATGTTGAAAAGTCTTTTGAAGAGACTATTAACAGAGCAATATCATTATGGTTTCAGTTACGACATTGTAATCTGTTTCAGAAAAAAAGATTTGATCATTATCTTGCAGTTAGTTTGTTTTTATAATTTCTTTAAAAAAAAAAAAGTAAGGATTGTGATTCTGCATCCTTATTATTTAAATGCAAACACTTTATTATGTAGTTCATTACAAGTGGTATTAATTATTAAGTATTCATTAGGTTGTCAACTATTACTTACAGATTGTTTCAATTTTAGATTCTACAGTAACTCCTATTTTTTCCATC
>BGPR01049097.1:0-11392 GCA_013235015.1 Araneus ventricosus
GACAACAATTCACAGGTAATGACAGTTCAGCACTTTGATATCTAACAGCACAAACAGTCAGCAAATAACTAGTAACGACAATAACAGCTCAGCTCACCAGCTGATTAGCTCACACAGCGGATAGAACTCCGAAGACGTTCACGCTTCAAAGTGAAGTAACCAGTCGATCAAAAGACGCTACCGTGATCCAAACGCGGTCTTATATACTCTCCCCGATAGGCCGTGACGTCACAAAGAATTTTCAGGAAAAACCTAGATCTCGGCCCCTAATAGAAATATCGAGAAAAGGGTTGCATTTTCGGGAATCATCTATTTGTCGCCAAGGTCGCCAAATTTCTCGCCAAGTCGCCAAAATGGTCGCCAAGTTTGTCGCCAAGGTCATGCGTGCCATAAGAGTCGCTGAGGTCAATCCATGCTTCACCTTGTAAAACTCTCTTCCCAACCATAAGACTTGCATTGCTGGGAAGCGAATTTCCATGACTGTAACAGTATTTAAATTAGAAGAAATAGAAGTATCCTGTGCTTATTCGACTTATATTCTATATCAATAAAACAGTCCAGATCCTTAAAAATCTGATCTGCAAACTGCTCTGTCCTACTTCATTCTTGAGTATGAAGTTCAGTAATAAAAAAATCTCCAAGAAAGTCTTTCTAGTGATACCATGGACTCTTCGACTGGCACAGACTCTTTTAGCGATACTATGGACACTTCTGCCATTATTTAAGTTTCCTTGTTTTAGTTATTTAATTTATTTCATTTTTTTTAGGTTGTTAAATTGCTTTTTAACCGCTTTCCTTACACATTTTTTTGAAAAAAATTGCAAAAAATCATCACATTTTTTTATTTTATTATCAAATTCAAGGAAACGAAACAAAACAAAATATGTTGGTATTAAGTTGAATTTTTAAATTTTTACAGGTGTAAAAGCATTTAGCATTTACTATCCCGAGTTATCTCGGGCAAGTGAAAAAAAGTTAAATATTAGTCTTTGTATGATGGTTTTTGAAACAAGGGACAACACAAAGTGATACCTGACATTCTGTACACTGGTATCTGGTCTCTTTTCTTACTGGTTTACCTCTGGAATCTCTTTTACGGGAGCATAGAGTACACTGTCTCGTTGGATTTGATTTTTTTTCAGTTGCAGGAATAACATCTGGAAAATGCCTTGAGGTTAACCTGACTAATAACTATATGAAAAATCATCGCTTTCGCTGTCTTGCATCATCGCCATTATTTTACTTTTTTTCAAAGCAACTATCCTTCTTTAGACATTACTAATCCACAGGCCGACGTATACTATACAATACGGAAACACATGACCAGTCCCGGCAAAAGAACCGCGAAACCAATAAAACTTGGCAAACTGCCAATGAAAGCTGAATATTTCTTTCATTTCCTCCAGGCCGAGTAAAACCATGATAAAACAAATCGTACTGGCAAATTCTGCTTCGCCCGAGTTTTCTCGGGATAATAATTAGCTGCAATATATACGAACCCGAGATAACTCGGGATTATCAGGCAAGCGGCTAAATTTTTTCTGGTATGCTTATACTTCATGTCATCTAAGCAGATTACAAAGAATCATTACGATTATATACCAATTTAAAATAAAAATGTTAAAACAGTTAAAATTTCAACTTTTCTCACACACCCCAAAACGCCTTTTGAGAAATAGGTACAAAAACGTGGTTCAATTTGGAGAACATGACCAAATACATATTCTGTAAAAATTTTATTTAAAAATATTCAATAGTTCTTGAGAAACCGTGCTCGCAATATAAAAAAAAACATTTTGAGATATAGTGCTTTAAAGATATGGCCATATTCAATGTTTACTTTGAAGAGTTGACACATTTTCCTTCATAATGTCATAATTATGGGAATTTTTAACGCGGATTGTTTTAAATTGCTCAGAAAGGACAGGGAAATAATATTTATCTTTTCCATAAAATCGAAAATTTTCGAGGTACAACAGGAAGCAAGGAATTTATGAGGAATTGCAATATTTCTTTGAAATGCATTTAGAAAAATTTAGCTGACAGGACCATTGTGCGTAATTTCCTTCAATGATATGTATTCAGGAATTTTTGTCCCTATCTTGAAATACTGTATTGGACTACATATTACTGAAGACTTATAAATAAAATTACTGACAATTCCGAAGTAAGAAATACTATAGCAAACAACTACATATACCATAATATTTTGAAAAATACGTTTCCTTGTAGCGAGAAGCATCTGAGTCATCCCACAATCCGAGAGGTAAAGATGGCGTTGGCTTTTTTATTACCAATTCACCAAGTTCTCCACGGACACTATTTCCTAAAAATACAATAATCAAAGAAATTATATTTAAAGAACGAAAAGACCTTGAAGAATCACAACGCTTAATTGATATTTCAACTTTCATTAAAATTTTATTATTAAAGTTTTAGGTTGTTTACTATCGTATAATTTTATTTCATTAGTTTGTAACTTTACATTTTCACATGCTTGCTTTCTATAGACGCCAAAATCGATGTGTGTCATTCATGCTTTATTCAGCAACATTCCGAATGGCCTGTGTGATTTTATTTAAACTTAGCATTCATGTTCCTTATTGACAGAAGGTTAATATTATAAGAATGAATCAATTCTAAACAACTCCTTCTGGATATGTTGGGAATACGTTTAACTGGGGATACTGGGTATGTTGGGGAACGTTTAAAATGGGGATACTCGGCACTGTTGGGAAGCGTTTAACTGGGGATACTGATATGATTTAGGAAAGCATTTAACTGTGAATATTGAGGTATGATTTAGGGAACGCTTCTCAGGGTCTGTAGCGCTGGGGGGGGGGGGAACGTTCACTGAGGATTTGGATATGTTAGAACGTTTAACTGGGGATACTCGGCATGTTGGGGAACGTTTAACTGGGGATACTCGGTATGTTGGGGAACGAATTGGGAACTAGGTAGTTACTGGAGCGAACTTTAACTGGGAATACTGGGTATGTTGGGGAACGTTTAACAGGGAATACTGGGTATGTTGGGGAACGTTTAACTGAGGATACTGGATATGTTGGGGAACGTTTAACTAGGGATACTCGGTATGTTGGGGAACGTTTAACTGGGGATACTGGGTATGTTGGAGAACGTTTAAATAAATAATAACGAATAGACAAATTGACAGGAGATTTTATTCGCATGTTTCAACTAGCCAAGCTAAATTCATGCTGGGTTTAAACCATCTCTAACAAACACCTTAGGAAGATAACTAACCTTCGGATTGTAGAGATGTTTCTTCAAAATGAGGGGAGCAAATCTGATGGAATGCTTCGCATTGTTCAATTAAAAATTCTGTAATGGTGAATGAGCCCAAACTCGCCTATCTTCTGGGTTGGATGAAGATGACCAATGAGAGACATTCAACAAAATGGACAAATTAGCAGGAAAATTTTATGACCAGAGTTCCTATATATATTCTTATTGGAACTCTGGTATGTTCCTTTTTATATCAGAGTTCCAATAAGAAAATGATGCTCAAAACGGGCCTGTAAGAAACGTATGAAATGCTCTATACAACCAAATAAAAAAATTAATACACCTTTAAACTGGGAATTATTTTATTGGAACTTGAGTAATATCCCGAAAATGAAATAATACTAATAAGAACTATGTTATGCATATTACATACTGTTTATTAGTATGTTCGTGTCCTGTCTTCCACAGGGTTTTGATAAAAAAAATACCACCGAGTCTTTTAGTTGTCAAACAAAAAAAAGTTATCAAAAATCGAAGGAAATTTCGAGAGTTAATTCTACCGTAGTTGATTTTTCCCCATTTTTTGATAATCGATTTGATAATCTACCGAAATTTTAATAATTATGGCTAAGAAATTGAGTAGAATAAACGTGTCTTCCACAGGGTTTTGATAAATAAAATACCATCGACTCTTCTAGTTATCAAATAAAAAAAGAGTTATCAAAAATTGAAGGAAATTTTCGGAAGTTAATTCTACCGTAATTGATTTTCCCCCATTTTTTGATAATCGATTTGATAATCTACCGAAATTTTAATAATTATGGCTAAGAAATTGGGTAGAATAAACGTGTACCAACAAGACTTGCAATACAGCTTTTGCATAGTTGTTATAGGTTTTTTCTGATTTTCTTCCCTGAACAAGATGAATGAAGTACACTTTCCCTGAAATATCTTTTAAGAAGTTATTGCCTCTTCTCTTTTACTAGGAAAAGCGACAGACAGTTGAGTGGATGTTTCTTCAGAAGTGATCATTATCCCCCCGTACAAGTACTGTCGCCTGTAGAAGACATTATAGTAGGGTATTCGAACAAAATTCAAATAAAAACTGTCATCATTAACAATGATGGTGTAAAATTTGAAGGCAAACTCCGAAAGTTCATATTGTAACAAAACTTATTCTGTGGGTGTATGGTGTAAACAGTCCAACACGCAGAATAATGGAGAATTATGGTTTATTCACAAATATGCAGGAAAACACGTAGCACAGGTAACAGGAACAATAGATCTTGCACAGATTAGCAACGCAAACAAACAACAATTCACAGGTAATAACAGTTCAGCACTTTCAGATTTAGCAACACAAACAGTCATCAGATCACTAATAATGACAATAACAGCACTTTTAACAGCGCTTAGCTCACCGGCTTTCTACCTCGTTCTGCAGACGAAACTCCAAAGTTGTTCCAGTCTATAGACAACTCCCCACTCAATACCACTCGGCGTCGAACAGCTTACTAGCGCGCACAACGGATAGAAATCTCCAAAGAGAGATTCCAAAGACATTCGCACTCCAATTCGATCAACATTCACTCTATGATCCAAGCGCACTCCTTATATAGTCTCCCCGGCAGGCCGTGACGTAACATGGAATCATCTAGTACATTCAAGCGCTCCTAATAGAAATATCGAGAAAATTCCAGCACCTTTGAGATCCCATAAAGTCGGATCCAGTCCTGGCTTCTGCCAGTCATCCCATACTTGCCCCTGTAAAACTCTCTTCCCATCCATAAGACTTACATTGCTTTCCATATTCGTAACAATATCCTACTCTAATTTTAATAAAAAAAAGGATTAGGAAATGGGTAAAATAAATGTGAACTAGCAAGAGTTGCAGGTTGCTTGTGGTTTATTCTACTCTTCTTTCTGGTTCGTGATTAATGAAGTTTACTTTACGTTCTTCAATATGCTGCAGAAAATTTCAATAATAATAAAAGGATCTTCTCTAGCCTCTTTGAGTGAGAATCCGCTACGCTGCAAAAGATTTTAAAAGTGGGAGCATTGTTCTGCAATTCCAATGCGCACTCGCGAGAAATTTTCTTTCTCCATCCTCAAAGAACAGACGTTTAAAGCGGCCATTCAAGAAGAAAAACGCACAGTAATGGGATTTCTCTATAATGAACGTCAGAGCCCCGTCTGAGCAATTCCTAAAAAGCCAGTCTTTAGAAGGATAATCAATCTAGGATATTCTGTGCTTAATCCTTGCAATGAAACAAAATCATTTAAAATTACTGGTGACTATAGAAGAGAGTACAATATTCAAATGTAAGAAGCAAATTTATTTTTGAATTCCATCTAAACAAACTCGGAATATTTTTCTACCAGTAATTTATTTAAACTGTCAAGACAAGCATAATTGTGAAACTATGTTTGTAGCTTACAAAAAATTTTAAGACCAAATTAAGTTTTTTAATACCTGAATCATCAACACAATCCAAGTCGATTGCTAAAGATGGACACGAGATTTCCCCTCTGTATATAGGTAAGGATATATCAAATGACATACATGAGCCCATCAATTCAGTTGAACCTGTTTCAACAATGAGACAGTAAAGATTTCGAACAATTATTAAGTTACGTTTTGGCATATTATCTTCATACATCTTATATACATTATTTTAAAAGATTTCTCAAATAAAATGCAGCCATCTATTTCATTTTAGGTTGCAGTTTTGAAAGCTCTACGAAAAAGTGCATAAGAAAAGAATTTGAAATCTCCAAAGCTTTATACAAGTGAATCCTTAAAGATATCTAATAAAAAATGTCGATGGTTTTATTTCTCTATATTTTGGAATTTTTAAAAAATCGAATATCCAATTATTTTTTTTAAAAAATTTTCAGTTAAAAATTTATATAGCTAATATGAACCCCCACAAGCTTTTAACTAACTTTTGCCAATAACCCCACAATTTTTGACCCCTTTACGTGAATTTTGATGGATGATTTTGATGCGCTTTCATTTGTTACAACATTATCAACATTAGAAAATCTAAAATATTGCTCTTGATACAATGAGTTAACTTTCAGGTTAACTAAAAGTTTCTACCTTAAGTCTGTGGAAGGAAACTTCCGCTAACTATATTAGTTAACTGCGCAGCTAAGTAGAGTAAAAAGAACGGCAGTCGATACCAGCAAATGAAAAGACCCCAAAGACCTTTTGGATAAAATTCAACACATTTCAATGGACTCCAACTCTTACACATTTATCAAACAAAATCTGCTATCACACCAAACAAAGAGAGGGATATCAAAATAAAAGAAATATCAAAAGTAACTGATGTTAGCTGTGGAGTTGATAGATGAAACCTTCGGGCTGTTGTCCAAGTGGTAGCCTTTTTAAATCAACCAATGGCGAGATGACTTCTGAACGGCATATTATTTTAATCTGGGCAATTCGTTAAATGCTGGTATTGTTCTTTTCTGGTTCACTTTGTGATCCGTTAGTTTAACCATTTGTATTTCCTTATGGCATCCATATGTGGGAAAGTGGGATGACATGCAGTGATCGTCAAGTCAATACAGTGGTCGTAAGTTCAACAGAACGAAATAATATTAATCAACTTCAGTTCTTCCAATATCACTTAGGAATTCGTGAAAGTTTCAGCAATCTCACAAACATGAAGCAGTTTGCTGAAACCTTCCAAGTGGTAAACTCTAAAACTAACTGAATAGTATGTTACTGATGCTTCCTTAAAAGTTAAACGATATCTATTAAATAATTTTCAACTGCTTATTCAAATATTTGTTGTTATCAGAACAAAACTGATCGCTCTCAAGGAGTCAGTCCAATGCCCGAGTCAAATAAATAATAACTTTCCATCCTCATTAACGTTCATAATCAGGCCAGTCTTTAAGATTCAATTAAACCGAAGTCCAGCAATAAAACAGCTAGAATTATCACCCAAACCCTACAGAAAACACAAATATCTTCCTCACTTAGAATAAGGCACATGCCGGCTACGAAGGTAACGAAGCAGATGACATGTTGACCAAACAAGCCACACTAAATGGTTCTCCATACCCAATGGTCGAACTTCCCTGGTCCCACATCAAGATCCATTTCAGGAAACTAATGATGGAGAGATGGCAAAAAGAATGGGAGGAAGATGAAACTGGGAGACTCATATTCAATATTATTCCTAATGTCAAGACCCGATCCAGCCCATGGAGGAGAGAATAAATTATTTTTTTCACTGCCCACGGCCCATTTGAAGCTGACCTTAAAAGATTTAATCTGGCCTCATCCCCGCATTGTAACTGAGGAGGAGTTGGTCCCAGACTCCATGACACCACTGGATGCCTCCTCACAGAATCGTCGAACCTTAAAAAGCCAGATCCGCAGCTGAAAAATCATTTGTTCCAAAAAGTCGCAACCAGCCAGCTATCTGGGAATAGGATTTTCACTTTTATCACATTCATATACACCAACAGTCATCTTTTTACTCCAGATTAATATTACTTCTGGCAGGTCTCGTCAATGTCCATTCAGCGCCATCATCTCGCTCATCCTGTACACAGTGCTTTCAAATTACTGATTCATCGTATGTTCGCAGAGATTTTCTTTTGTCACCGCTCAGTGAAGTGCTTCACATCCTCCGTAGCTTTAACAGTTCTCCAAAGTGATGCATATTTTGAAGTTCTCCACTTTTAGAAAGTACCACAGAAATCTACAGTGCAATATGTTTCGCAGTGTTGTAAATATTTGTTCATCTTTTCCAGTATTTAAAATGTTTTTTTCCTTCTTGTATACAGTTTCACGTATTATCCCTTTCCATGCTCATTTTCATACTCTAGCTATTTTACCGCTGTAACAGTTTTCAAAATTTTGTTCGTCATCCATCTCTTATAGTATAAATAATCAAAGGTCCTGACCTTGCATTGTATCCAACTTGTTACCATTCCCTTGTTTTCAGTAAAGTTGCCTGGCAGTAAGCTTCCACTTCCTGCCCATTCAAACCGCTTTTAAAGAGTCATAAAGACTCTAAGCATGGGGTCAGGAAGTGTTGCTATGTTAGCACAGCAAACATAGGAGCAATTTATTTACTTTAACTGCCCGTGATAATTATATTGATGAAATTTTATAATAATATATCTTTCTCAAATTTTAAAATTAATGATACTAGCACAAAGCTTATAAACTTATTAAACCGATTAAATAGACCTACTTCATTTAGCATTAAATAAATTTTTAGACCCGTGATTATTATCAATAATCAGACAAAATTAATGAAGTGTGTGCTTGTAAATTTCGCCATGAAGTCTATTTATTGTATTTGCTATTTTTTGCAAAATGTTCAACCACTAACATAATGCATTTAATAGAGTACCACATTATTGAAATGAAAAATGCAACATATTTTCACGAACACAAAAATAGTGAGAATCTGATAAATAAAAACTTACCATAGCTGGACGTAAAAATGACGTCTTTCTTCACCTTATTTTGCACAAATTCGTAATTATTTGGTTTAACAATGCTTCCTCCGCTGGCAAATATCTCGAGAGATTCCAGATTGTGTTCTTTAGCTATTATGAGAAAAACCCAGTTTATGAGTCAATTTACTCTGTGCAGGCAAGATATTGTTAGGGAAATAAAATAGCTAGCTACAGAAAAAACTACAAACGTAAACAGTCAACATTATTGTCCAAACAAAACTTTTTAGAGTGTAATCTGCATAACAAAATTAAAATTCTATGCATGTGCTTAAATAAGATATACTAATAGACGTTTTGGTAGATTTGATCAAAATTTGGAGGGCCTACAAGGATTCATAAAGGATACGCAATATTTCCAATAATGACAATTGCATTTTGTCGTGTGTTATGCTACGTGTTATGCTATGCAAACAGTCAACATTATTGTTCAAACAAAACGTTTTAGAGTGTAATCTGCATAAAAAAATTCAAATTCTATGCATGTGTTTAAATGAGATATACTAACAGACGTTTTGATGGATTTGATCAAAATTTGGATGGCCTACAAGGATTCATAAAGGATACGCAATATTTCCATTATGACAATTGCAGTTTAATCGTGTTATGCTATGCAAACAGTCAACATATTGTTCAAACAAAAACGTTTTAGAGTGTAATCTGCATAAAAAATTCAAATTCTATGCATGTGTTTATAGAGATATACTAACAGACGTTTTGATGGATTTGATCAAAATTTGGATGCCTACAGGATTCAAAGGATACGCAATATTTCCAATAATGACAATGCATTTTGTCGTGTGTTATGTATGCAAATACAACATTATTGTGTTCAAACAAAACGTTTTAGAGTGTAATCTGCTAAAAAAATTCAAATTCTATGCATGTGTTTATAATGAGATATACTGTCTAGACGTTTTGATGATTTATCAAAATTTGGATGACCTACAAGGATTCATAAAAGGATCGCAATATTTCCAAGACAATCTGATTTTGTCGGTGTTATGCATGCAAAAAGTCAACACTATTGTTCAAACAAAACGTTTTAGAGTGTAATCTGCATAAAAAATTCAAACTCTATGTCATGTGCTTATATGAGATATACTAACAACGTTCTGGATGGATTTGATCAAAATTTGATGGCCTACAAGGATCTCATGTGCTGACGCAATATCTAATAATGACAATTGCATTTTGTCGTGTGTTATGCTATGCAAACAGTCAACATTATTGTTCAAACAAAACGTTTTAGAGTGTAATCTGCATAAAAAATTCAAATTCTATGCATGCGTTTAAATGAGATATACTAACAGACGTTTTGATGGATTTGATCAAAATTTGGATGGCCTACAAGGATTCATAAAGGATACGCAATATTTCCAATAATGACAATTACATTTTTTCGTGTGTTATGCTATATAAATTCAAGAAAGAAAAACTCGCAGTTCATACATGGGAGAAATTAATAAATTAAATTAAATTTCAGGAACGATTTATGCATATTTAAATTCAAAGAAAAAGAGAAAACGTTTCGAATCGCAAACATCAAACTTTATTCATCCATATCGTTTTTTAATAACAACTTTTTGTTGCCATTTTTGGAAAACTAAACTTCGCGATAACATAGATAATATTATACGTAGAGAGAACTGTTACAGAAGAAATACCTGGTATATACCGTTGCTGTTACACCGAAATGTTGTATGTTAAGAACCACAAGCAGCAAAACATGCTACATTTTGATGTAACAGCTGGAATCACTTGAGATTTATGGCATTTTGAGACAACATTCAACAATTTGAGCATATATAGTAACATATACAAGTGCTTTTGCATCAATAAAATGTTTCGGGAAATTTGATATACGACATTTTGATACAACAGCGTCGAGATACGGTTACTTAGAAAAGGTTATTGCCATAGAAGTACTGTTATTATCAATACGAGTTGGTCAGTTGATATATAAACGGATATTTACTATTTAAAAATATTTACATTTTTAACGTAGGACTAGTTCCTCCCATTTTGGTCTCATGAAGGAATTTGATTTACACGCCAAAACGCCACAAAACTTGGTATGGGACATCCTCTATATCTCGGTAACTACATACGTTAAAAACATATCTAATGTCTTAATTTAGAGACAAAGGGTAACAACAGAAGTCACAAAAAAAATTGCAAAGCGAAACTGTAGTTCAGCGACTACCGAGTCGCAAAGTTGAGCAAAAATAAGCAGGAATAGGTGACGCGCTCCTCTATATCTCGGTAACTACATAGGTTAAAAACATAACTAATATCTTATTTTAGAGATAAAGGGTAACAATAGAAGTTACAAAAAAACTTACTTAAACTTAAAAACTTACGAGAAACAAAAAAGTCAACCGAGTAAAGTAGTCCTACTATTTTAACATCAGCGACTGTTTGAAAAGACAGCATCCGTCATTTAAAAAAAATATTGACTGGAAATTTTAGCATATGAATTCTCATTAAAAAAGTAGGCTTATCCTAATGCATTATCGTAGTAGTTTATCGTATTTTGAAGTGTGTTTCGATAGCACGTCGTTCTTGTTAATTCGCCAAAGACGTACTTAGATGTCTTTTAATAAAATAAAAAATCTTATCTCACAAATGGTGCAAAGATGAGATGAAAAATTTA
>BGPR01049098.1:0-11391 GCA_013235015.1 Araneus ventricosus
AAATTGTGTTTTGGGTCTCTAAACGTACACGAAATCTCGAAAGAATCTCACTGAATTCATAATAAAAGATTCCACACATCATTCCGATCATACAAGGGAATCCATAAGCATATGCAAATATTAGAAGAGTTCCAAAGAGCGAAATGCAGATGCTAATAATGTAATTATCGTACACCATGTAGAAACAGATAAATCGCTTCATTTCAGGGTAAGATTGCACTGCTACGGTATATGATGCAGCTAACAAGACCCATATCAACCCGAAGCTGACTACAATGAAATTCGTCACTTTACTATAGCTTGTACGAATTGTTCCAATGCAAGAACTTATTTTGTCGTATTGAATCAGAACCTTTCGTAATGAATAGTTCTTTGATACTATGCTATAATGTATTGCAAACGAAAGAGAATCACATACAAATATACCTAAAAGATATTGCAAATGAATTCCATTATTCATGTATGTAACTGTGCCAACAAACATTAAGTAAGTCGGCAAGGCGTGTATAAGCACGACGAGCAAATATCGTAAAATTCTATAGAATGCTCGCCTTTTTTTTGGAGATTCAATTCCATAAATTCTCAGAATAGAAGATAATATTCCGTACTTGAAATTGAATTGCATATCTTCAAAAGTTTTCATACTTTCAATGACTGGTTCTTTATTTGTTTTTTATTATTTTATTCCTCTAATGGTTTCTTGCTGATGAAATATATAAAATTATTCATTGATGTTCAATAAGCACGTTAGGACGACACGATTTCACAAAAAATTGGTTTGCCTTTTTCCAAATTCAGTTTTGAAAAGCTTTTTCACTCGTTGTCATGCTAGAGTTGTGTACAGTTCAGTTCCTCTTTTACTTCTGAAATCAGATGCTGCGGCAAAGGAAATTTTGTGTGGTTCATTATAGATTTATTTTTAAAGCTGTATTTTATCTAACTTTTTTCCTGCTTTCAAATATATGGAAAATAAAACATTTTTCCAAATCGATTACTAATGAAATGAACAGCAGAGACATCGCTGTAACTTCTTCTGTTTAACAGACTACAGTTGTTGTGCAATGGAAGGCAGTTGAGTTCGTGCATTATGAGATTAATAACTGATATTTGTTTCAAAAAGAAAGAGCTGACTTTTGAAATAAAATAAAATGAATCTTCAACTTTCCCCTGAAAAAAACAATTTTTGTGAAAACTTTTTTTCTTGATATATATATATAATGTGATTTGCGATGTAAAAGTAACTTTTAATAACATCATTAATGTTTTATGACTTTGCCGATTGAATAGATTTGACTCTATTATGTCCAAGTGGATAGTCTTTCCTGTTAAAATAATATTAATTGTTCTTCATTTATCATTTGTAAATAAATAAATTCGTTGATGACATATTAGAAATAATTTTTTACTACAATCTTCAAAATAACATGGTGAAAATGATAATGATATGAACTTTTGGTATTTTAAACTTTTCCTGAAGCGCGTTACAGATGGCGTCAGATTTTTTACCTTTTCGTTTTCGATGTATATAGAAAAAAAGTTTTGTTTTCGTCAAAAAATTAGCCATCTAGAGTTTACTGAATCTTCACGTTCTAGATCTCCATGTGTTAGAAACAATCTTTTGTGGAATTATAAAATATATATCCTAAAGACTGTCTGTCCGTCGTTCTCTGAAAACAAATGAAAAAGGCATGGAAAATTTGAAACATTGATTTTTGCGTTTAAATAAAAGGCTATTAATCTGAGTGATGTTATTATCGTTCGTAAGTTCGAAAAAGTGGAAGAATATTTCAGTTCTGACAGAAACTCTGCCGTTTTGTTTATTGAGTCTGTATAATTTAGTGATTTAAAAAAAATTGATATCCCAAGATTAAAAGGCCTTGTATATCAGACATGGCATCATTAAAATGGTGGCCTGAAGAATACTTAAATAATCGCCGTCCTTTTATATGTTTACTAGACTAGCTTATAAATACAAGCTTAATTTAACAGTCATTATTAAATCTGGCGACAGATATGAACACTAAACATGAGTGAATTATCTAGTCGTTGTATTGCCATGGCATTGTATTCGATATCAATGTATTTGTATTTAATGGGGAGCAAATAAATTTTCCTAATATAAACATCATCATATAAACCCATAATTTTAGAACGTCCTTATGAAACATTTAACATTTATTTTAAAAAATTTAGAGTAAAAATTCAGAATATACTCCAAAAGAAGTAGCAGGTGAAAAGAGACAGCCATAAATATGTTCATCCCATTAGATAAAATTGAACTAAAAACAAGTTCAAAATGCACGAAAAAAACTTAACTTTTTATTTACTTTCAATTTACACTTTAAATCCAAGCTCTTTTTTAAATGTCAGTTTGGGAACATTGGCCTTCACAAGAGAATAAATAGTTGGGTACACTTTAGTCTGTTCTTAATAGTATTTGCATTTTGAACACTTTGTTTTGCAGTCACATGATATCACTTTCACAACATTTTGATACATCTAGATTTGCCATCCATACAGGGAGGTAACCATCATAAAGTTTTTTAAAGTTCCCAAATTTCCGCTAATGGAAATTCAAAAAATCTTTCTAGACAGTGCTTCCAAATTAATGCTTGCAGTGTAGTTCTCTTAACTTGCTGAAACAGTTTATTCTCAGTTGGCGGTATGATCTCAATGCACCTATTTTTCTTCAACAAAAAAAATCGACCGCTATTGATAGTATTTAATTGTGATGTTGCGTCATATAGAAAAACAAAAATTTTTTCTATACAGTAAGCATTATCAAATCATCTGGAGATTTGACAGTCAGCAACTCAACAAAAAAAATTGTTTATGTCTGGGAAATTCATCAGAACTTCCCAGGCTCTTTTTTTGCTTATACCATAAAATGCCTATCGAACACAGAGTTGATTGTTACATGTTTCAGATGACAACTGAGAACATATATTATGAACAGCAATCATTATTTGCTGTTTTCCCTGGCCAAAGTCAATCTAAAGGTCTTTAACATTTCGTATTTTAGAAAGAAGCGTTATTGACAAAACAGTTACATCTGAATCCACTGTCAGTTTCCTGTTTTGGACTTGACCAGTTCCAGCAGCACGCTTCACCTTATGAAACAGGCAGTCACATGCTTCTTCATGCCATGTAGGTGAAATTCTGGATACATTTAAATTTTCTATGTGTTTGGGGGTTAAATGGATAACTCATGATTTACACAAAGAGCGGACTGTATTAAAGTTAAATGTTTTTATTTGAGCTAGCGAGAGCTCACACACACAAAGGAAGCATTACACAACAACAACACACGAGAGATACAAGCGTCCATCCGGGGATTTTACCCCCGGTGTTTGTAGATTGTACACGGGGGGGGGGGGGGTTGATCGGGGCGGACAATTTTGACCTTGGCAATGTTTACATATTTCAAGCAAATATACACGCACACTACTAAACATTCTAGAATCAACCGGGATTCAACAACTAGAGTCAACCGGCCCGGTTGAAATATAAAATTTCAAGGTACAATTCAATATTAACATCGATACACAATTACACATGCAGATATGAATAAGATTAATTGAAACGAAAAGTACAAGTAATACACAAACAAATATTAAAATAAGAAACAATAAAAATAAAAATTATTCATTACTATTCATTGGTAAAACACAAATTTTAGAAATTCCTCGCCGATATAATCCTGATTGTGTTTGAACATTAGCAACACGAATTTTTCCATCTGAGCCAGGAATAACATCTTTAACTCTACCTATAACCCATTTACAAGGAGGAAGATTATCTTCCTTTAGTAGAACAAGAGATCCAATTTTTAAATCATTTTTCTCAAATTGCCATTTTGAGCGTTGTTGAAGGTGGTTTAAATAATCACGATGCCACCGTTTCCAAATAAATTGAACCACCTTTGTTGTTTTTTCCCACCTAGATAGACGATTATCAGGGGTGTCTATGATCTCCGGTTCTACTACTGACGTTACGGGTCGTCCTATGAGAAAATGTCCTTCAGTTAATACACTTAAATCAGTAGGATCACAAGATAGGGATGTTAATGATCTGGAATTTAAAATTCCTTCTATTTGAGATATAATGGTAAGAATTTCCTCAATTGAAACTTTAATATTTTTCATTACTCTCCTAAAATGATATTTGAATGATTTAACTCCAGCTTCATATAATCCACCAAAGTTAGGGGAACGAGGGGGTGAAAATTTCCATTTTATTTCCTCAGAAGCCAAATATGCTGATACATTTTCGTCTGGTTTTTTAAGCATGTCACTCAAGCGTTTCAGCTCTGACTGTGCACCCACAAAATTTGTTGCATTATCTGAATATTCAATGGAACTTTTTCCACGGCGGGCAAAAAACCTCTTGAGACAAGCAATAAAGGTTTCACTGGTTAGATCTGTCACTAATTCAAAATGCACAGTCTTTGTGACAAAGCATACAAATATTGCTACATACATTTTGCGAGCAGTTATTCTTCTTTGAGCTACAGCTTTGACTAAAAAGGGACCTATAAAATCAACACCACAGACATTAAAGGGATAGGTAGGAGTAATTCTCTCTGCTGGGAGATTACCCATAATTTGATTAGCTACTACAGGTTTATTTCTAAAACAAGTAATGCAATCGTTCACAATTTTCCTAGATAAATTACGACCATGAATTGGCCAAAACTTCTGTCGAACTGCACATAATAAACCCTGAGGACCTACATGTAAGTTTTTAAGATGGAAACAAGCAAAGATAAGTTTTGTTAATCTATGAGATTTAGGTAAGATAATAGGGTGCTTTTGATTATCAGTTAAGTTGGAGTATTCCAAGCGCCCTCCTACTCTAAGAATTCCATTAGAATCTATGAAGGGATTTAAATTTCTTAAATTACTACCCTTCGGAATAGAATTTCCTTTTCTTAAGGCAGAAATTTCCTTTGAAAATTCTCTTACCTCAACTTCTTTTATCAAGTATTCAGAAGCTACCTTTAATTCATCACCTGTTAGAGGTCTTGACCTCAGTGAATGAGGATTCCTGCTATTGAAAATAAACCTAAAAATAAAACTCATAACACGAATTAGTTTCAGATAACTGTTAGTGACACTAAGTAAACAATCAATAAAGAGTTCCTTCTCCTTTGCATTTAAAGTTAAAAATATGGGTTTGGAAGTCTTAAGTTCATTTAAATAAACGTCATCATTAGAATTTGGAAAACTCATAGGCACAGGAAAGTCTGCTGGCAGGAAGCTTGTACCAGTCCACCAAAGTTCATTGTTACAGAGTTTTTCAGGAGCTAGTCCTCTAGATAGTACGTCAGCAGGATTGTTTCCGGAACTGACATGAAACTACTGCTCTTTCTTGGTCAGTTCTTGTATCGCTGCAATCCTGTTTGCAACGAAAGTTTTGAGTTCCCATGGTTCATGTTGGATCCGCGCAAGCACGATAGTTGAGTCTGACCAGAAATAAATATCCTTGATTTCCAATTTGATTGCACATAACACTCGTTTCACTAATTGCGCTAATAAAAGATCAGCACACAGTTCAAGCTTTGGCACTGAAATGGACTTGAGAGGAGCCACACGGGATTTGCTGCACAAAAGACGCACACAGTTTCGTTCACCAGCTGAAGATTTAAGATACACTACTGCTCCATAGGCTCTATCTGATGCATCTGCGAATCCATGGACTTCTAATTTTTCGGGGAATTCACATAGTACATGTCTTGGAATACACAGTTGATTTATTGAATGCAAGGAGTTCAGAAATCTTTCCCACTCCTCGGCTTCTCGTTCAGGCAGAGAATCATTCCAGTCTATCTTTAGTTTCCAAAGTCTCTGTAAAAAGATTTTGGCGACAGTAATTACTGGTCCTAGAAGACCGAGCGGATCAAATATCCTTGCGATGTTCGATAACACAGCTCGCTTCGTATTTTGTGGACCAGGGAGGACTTTGAAGGAAAAGCAATCTGTGAGATGGTCCCACAGTATTCCTAAAGCCTTGGTTTCACTGGAACACGAAAAGGAATATTCTTTCTCCTCTGAGATATTACTTCGTAGATTTGATGCGTTTGTTCTCCATTTGTGTAGTTCCATGCCTGCTCTAGCAAGCAAACGAATAAACTGTATCTGAAGCTCTCTCACTTCTTCTAAACTGTCACCTCCTGTCAGCACGTCGTCCATATAAAAATCAGTCGCAGCCAGGGGAAAACATTGTCCTTCATCTTTCACTAGTTGATGAAGCACTCTAGTAGCCAAGTACGGTGCACTAGTAGTACCGTACGTTACCGTATTTAATTTGTAAGTTTTAACGGTATCATTTTCACCGCTTTCCCACACAATTCGTGGCCAAAAAATGGCTCTTGCGCCATTAAAACCCATACAACCAACCAACCAACCAACCCACACAATTCGTTACAAGTCTCTCTGTTGAGGATCAACCAGAATCATTCTGTACATTTTACGGATGTCAGCAGAAAAAACAAACTTTTGCTTGCGAAATCGAAGCATAATAGAAAATAGATCCTCTTGGGTAAGGCCTCCGTTCATTTGTATGTCATTTAGTGATAGGCCATTAGAGCTTAATGCTGAGGCATTAAACACCACTCGTAGCTTAGTAGACGTCTTATCAGGTTTGAAAACTCCATGATGAGGAAAAAAATAATAAAACGTACTTGGTTCGTTGTTATCAGTAACTAACTCCATATGACCTAGAGCTTCATACTCCTGCATAAAATCTCTATACAAAGATAAGATCTCTGGATTTTTTGAAAGGCGTCTCCACAGTGAATTTAAACTACCCAAAGCCGATGTTTTGGATTCACCTAAACACTCAGGATCTTTCTTTAGTGGTAATTGGACTATATACCGACCCTCTGAGTTTCTAGAATAAGTTCTAAGGAAATGTTTTTCACATTTCTCTTCCTCAACACTCTTAATTGGCTTTTAAATTTTCTCCAATTCCTAAAACTTTGTTATATCCTTATGTAAGTCTTCTAAGTTAGCAATTAACTTACATTGAAGGACTCTACTGCTTTGGTTTCCGGTCACATTGAGACGACCACCAGCCAGGAAACCAAAGACAGAATTTTGAAGGATTAATTGAGAATTGGGAACACGACACTGTCCAGATCTTAGGAACTCACAAAAATATTCGTTACCTAAAAGAAGGTCAATTTTTCCGGGTTTATGGAAGTGGGGATCTGCCAAGGTAACGTTTGGTGGTAGCTTAAGGGCTGAAATGTCCAAACACTTCGAAGGAGTTATTCCAGTTATTTTAGGCACCACAAGAAAGTCTATTTTTCGGGTGTAGTCTCCCGTAAGATTGGAAATGTCTGTTTTTAACTGCGTTTTCACTCTAACAGAAGCATAATTTAAACAAGAAATCACTGCATCTGTTTTTTGCCTTTCAACTCCCAATAGTCCAACTAAATTTTCTGAGATAAGATTACAGCAATCGCCCGAGTCAAGAATTGCCTTCACTGGCAAACTTTCTCCTTCTCTATTTGAAATGAGCAAGGTTGCCGTACTAAGGAGAACACATTTCTCTGAATCGTTGTAACTCGATCTCTCCCCCAGAAGCAATGGGGATCCGAAAGAAGGGTCATTGTTCGCAAACATCTGGAAGGCGTTCGCCGTTAGGTTCAGAGAGCTGTGGTTTGACACTTGTTGACTTGGCTCTAAATTAACCTCATCCCTGATATTTACTGAAGTAGTTCCGAAGCTGGTCGCATTTCTCCCTTGATCGAAATGAATCAGAGTATTATGGCGCTTAAAACACTTCTTACAATTTCCTTTTGAATTGCAACTTCTCGCATTATGACCCTTAAAACAGTTGAAACAAAGACTTTTCTGCTTAGAAATAGAACTTTATCATTTACTGATAGTTTTAAAAAATTCTTCACATTTATAAATAGCATGATTATCATTATTGCAAAATGCGCATTTTGGTTTTGAATTTATTACATTAGAAATCACCAGACTTGTATTTTTTGAATATACGTTGCGCTTTAAATTAGTAGGAGTTCTAGAGGATTGAGATGTGCGCGCATAGTTCTTTCAAAAAGTGAACAACTCTTTTAAACTTGGAATTTCTTTACTTTTGTTAAATTCTCGTTCGAATCATAATTTAGATGATGCATCTAATTTTTGAAGAAGCATGTAAATAAACATTACCTCCGCAAATTGTTCCACCTCATAACCGAAGGTCTGCAAGGACCTGACGCACTCGTAAGTGGTATCTATAAGATTTAAGACAGACGACGCGGAGTCATTCTGTAAGGCAGGTATGGACATAAATCTTTTTAAATGCGCGAACACTTGATCTCTTTTGTTAGAGAAGCGATCTTCTAATAATGTCCATGCCGTTAAATAGTTCGCATCTGAGATGGTAATAGATTGAATCACTCTCGACGCGTCACCTGTTAGCAATCCTATTAAATATTGCAGTTTCATCGATCCGGTTAAATTTTCATTATTATGCACACTAGCTTTAAAAAGGTCGCTAAATGATAACCAGTCCTGAATGTTTCCGTTAAAGGAAGGGAGTGACAGCTTGGGAAGCTTCATATTTTCACCATTTGAATGTTGTGACATAGTATCACTGTTTGGCTTAATTAATTGCGAATTTATAGGCAGCCAAAGTTCATCTATGTCCTCTTGAATTGATAATTGGTCCTCAATAAATTTGTCTGTCTCTTCATCCTCACATTTAGATAAAATGTTATCAAAGATTTTACTTAAATCTTCCCAAAATTGTTCACATTTTTTGCTATACAGTTGAATTTCAGCATCGTTTAATTTATCTTTGACTTTATCCTTAATTTTAGTGACGTTACCTTTTAAGGATTTTTTCTTGTTTAAAACACTTTTTGACATTTTAATGAAAAAGTTTCTTGTACTCACTCAGTTATAAAAGGATCGCCACACAAGAGACAACGTAGTTCACTGGGCACATCAACACACACGAATATGAAAGAACATAAGAGTTCTTCACACATAATTAGTTTCACATATATCCATAGGTCCGAGCCATTCTACGGCTCACAAGGACCAAAAATGTTTGGGCGTTACAGGGATAACTCATGATTTACACAAAGAGAGGACTGTATTAAAGTTAAATTGCATTTATTTGAGCTAGCGAGATATCACACACACAAGAAGGCATTACACTACAACAAAACAAAAAATACAAGCGTCCATCCGGGGATTTTACCCTCGGGGGTTGTAGATTGAACTCGGAGAGGTTGCTAGGGGTGGACAATTTCGCCCTTGGCAATGTTTACAAATATCAAGCAAATAAACTCTCACTACTAAACACTAGTAAACCAACAAAAGGCCACTTTGTTTGAGTCCATAAAGAGAATTTTTTAGTTTACAAACCATGTTATTCCTTTTAATGTTTAAAAGTATTTGCTCTGCTATTTTGCATATATCTTCATCATTTTCACTTTTAATTAGAGTCTTAAGTGCCAGGTCAAAATATTTTGGAATATTCATATAGACCTCATCTTCTAAAATACCATTAAGATAAGCAGTAGTAATATCGAACTGATATATTTTAGATTTAAATTTGGCAGCTAAAGAAGCTAGCATCCTGATCGAACTCAATCTCGCTACAGGTGAAAATGTTTGATTTTGGCAATAATTTAATTCGGGTATTTGACCAAATCCTTGTGCTACTAATCTAGCCTTTTTAATTTTATTTTTCCATCAGACCCATACTTAGTTCTTAATATAAATCTACTCCCAATTAAATCCATATTTTCCGTCCTCTTAACGAAGTCAAAGGTGTCATGTTTTAAAATAGATTTCACTTCAGAAGCTAAGGCTTTTAACAAATCCTGTGAGGATTCGCCTTTTAATGCACTTTCCGTAGAAATATCTCCCATTGCGAAAATTGCACAATCAGTGGAATCAACTGGATTCTGAGAATTCTCATCGTTCGTTTCTTCTTTAGGAGTTGCATATATCTTTTTCGGTCACCCTCGCGAGCCTCGAACCAGCCGAGATCAGGCTCGCCCACGTTTGGAGTTTTGCTCTGAATTTATGGGCTCTTCAGAGATTGACAGCTCAGGTTCAAGTTCAAGGGTTACTTCATCATCGCTCTCCGGTGTGTTTCGCTTTTGGCTGATGATAGGAGCGGGAATACTGAGGGTTTGACATTCTTATCTGTTTTTATCATCACTCCATCGCCATAGCGGCTAAAATCGATGTACTCTTTTAAAGGAGTTAACGAGTTATTTTCCAAAAATTTTACACTACGGGATATTTCCATCCTTTTCGCTTCGGTTAGAGAAATTAGCCTTTTAATTTTCTTATTGTTCCAAACAAATACTTCACAACCAAAAGCTTTAATGTAACCAATATTCGTGGGACTCTACCATGCCATAATTCGTAAGAACATTTCCCTTGCAACAATTTGGATGGTAATCGATTTTTGGTATAATTAGCATTCGCAATTGCCTAAGCCGAAAAAATAAATGGAAAGTTTAATTGGATTAAAGAACATCTAGCAATATATAAAAGAATTCGATTTTTTCTCTCCGCGATCTCGTTTTGTTCGGGTGTATTTTTGACTGTTAAGCATCTTTGTATTCCAGGTTATTTAAAATAATCATCAAAATTTTCCCCGATATATTCGTCTCCTCTACCTGATTGCAGAAATTTTACTTTACAACCAGATTGCCGTTCCAGGAGATTTTTAACTTCTTTAAATTTTTCTCAGGCCTCAGATTTATTTTTGAGAAATCTGACCTCAGTTCAACCAGTTTTATCATCAATAAAAGTTATAAAGCATTCCCGATAGATCTCACTTTGATTGGCCCACACAAATCGGTATGCCAAATTTTCAGTTTGACATTACTTCTGCTGTGTACATTTTCGAATGGACTTTTAGTAAGTTTACCTTTTATACAAATTTCACAATCAAAATGAGAAATATCTATATTTGAAGATTTTAAATTTGAACACTTTAAACCTTCAAAAGAACAATTTTTAATTGTATTCATCATGTCAATTTTATTTAAATGTCCTAGGCTAGCATGCCATTTCTGAAAGTCACCAGAACTGGGGCTATCCATAGAAGTACTTACCGTCGAAGCAGCGTTATCCTTCTTTTCTTCGATGCGTAAAATATACAAGTCCCCAACACGATCAGCTTTCAGTTTCATGTCTTGCAAGGGGTTCACGATGTCTGCTGGTAAACTTGTTGCGTTTTTAATTAGGCAGCGGTGTAGAGAATTGTCAACTTTTAAGAGAGGTCACCCACTCGGGTATTGAGATTTTTCTTCCACTTCATGTCCGCGACACTGCTTACATAACCTTAAGGTTATAACTGCAGGGGCATGGAGTGGTGTTATGTTATGTCTTCGATTCTGGTGGC
>BGPR01049101.1:0-11391 GCA_013235015.1 Araneus ventricosus
ACCGTCAACGATTTTTAGTTAAAGAAAAAGCAATTGAGCAAATATCCTTGTGCTTCACGCAATAGAACACTTACCTTTAGCAAAGGCTTGCCAATTGTCCTGCCATGTGCATGGGAAAAACGTATCAACTAAAGAATTACCCGAGTTCCTCGGGATAGCTTCTTAATGGCGAAAAGTAGCTTGAAATGTTTGTAATAATAATACAGAGAAATCGTAATTATCTGTATTAAGAAAAAATCATAATTGTAATTTTTTTTCATAGAAAACCTCTAATTTAAAGTAAGATTTTGAGTGATACACAAAATACTCTATGTCATTTTCGTAACATTCAATAACGTTTAACTCACGCATCCGTGACTGCTGTTGAACTCAGAACCAAACAGAACAACTAAAGAAATTTATCAAAGATTGAAATACAACCCCTATCTCAAACACCGTTTATGTCTCTCATTTCAGTATTATTTATTTTCTTCTTCTAAAGATGAATTCTGTTTTTTTTAACTATTATTTGTATTTAATACTTTTTCTACCAATCATATGGATTTCAATTTTTTTTTTTTTTGCAAATGGCAAACATTTTACAATAAAGTTTATTGAAGTTCTTTCTCTAAATACACACCTAGATTGACAATTTATGAAAGAGTGCACTACTCTTTGAAATCGACATTTCTAGGTGTATTAGGTTGTTTGAACATATACTGGGTGATATTTTAAAACCCTCCGAGCTTTTCAAACGACTTTTTACATTTTTCATGTTCAGTTCAAAAGCAGATAGCTTGTATTTATATGTATATTTTCTCAGAAACATCATGGATAAACTATTCTTAAGATTTCAGAGATATAATTAAATACAAAAAAGAGTGGTTCATTCGCTTTAAAAGCCAAGTTTTATAACCAAACAGGTAAAAGTTCAAAATAATTGGGTGCTCAGAGGGTTATACGACTACGTGCATAAAATGTTCTTGCATAAATCACGGAGAAATATGATGCAATTGTTCGAGTGGTACTTGCATCGCGTTAAAAGAGCAGTTGAAGTCTTACAAGAGCTTTCTTAACTCTTGATATTTGTCATATTTGATCCAGAATAAATGGAGTGACCTGAATGCAGAATTATAGTTAATGCAAGGTGCATATGATATGATTCGACATTTCATATTCAACTACTGCAGTTTAAGGTTTAAATAATAATAATAATAAATAAATAAAATTAAAACGAAACTACTTTTTTGACTCTCCATTTAGAATACATGCTTAAAGGATAATTATTATCAAATTCGTGGTATTTTTTCTTAAACTGTCATGTTCTAAACTGGTGCTACGCACATGAAATGATTACGCTGCATGAACATTCAACAATTGAAAAGTGCACAATTATTCTCGAGTTAACGCTGGTATGAGGCTGTTTCAAAGACTGATAATTCTCTTTAAATAAAATTTAGTAACTAAATAGTTTCTAAAATTAACCAGAAGTGTCCTAATTTCAACAAGTAAGTAACTGCTTGAATATATTTTTCTTAGAATCGTTCACATGCACATTGATTTTGGAGAGATAATTTGTATATTAAACGTCATAGTAAAAAACCACACATTTAAATGCATACGAATGAGAAACACGGACGAGAAAAAAGCTTTTACCACTATTTTAACAGAAATTTCATGGATATTAATTTTCTTTTCAGTGAATATACGACAAGCCACAGAGAAAAAGAATCAGAGGTCTCACTCCGCAATTTGATCAGCGCCCCCACTCGCCATCCAAGGGAACTAGCCACATCGATATCCGCCGCCGTTTTAAACGGAACTCCAAGGTCGCCGCCATGTTAGCTGTGTTGTGTTCGATGTCGATCTTAAGAACAAGTAAGTTTAATACATGTTTCCTAACTTACAATCAAAGTCGATTTAGGTTAAGCAAAAATTTGTGTAACATTTAGTTTCACTTTTATAAATAAAATAATGAAGTTATATTTTGGTGCAATATCCGTTGTCTAAAACTTCTCATCCTAATGGAATAATACTGTTGACGCAGTATGCAATGTAGGAAAAATCGATGCATTCCTGTATTTTTATAGATTTATATTGCTTCTTAATAATATGACCTGGGAATAAAAACAACCTTAATAACTATCAATCTTTCTTTGACTATTGCTGTGAAAATATGTATTGTTGACTTTTATAATAATTTCCACGAGCTAATTCTTTTATCAGTCAAGTTGAAATTATATTTGAGCTTCTATGTTAATATAAATACCGCAGTATATTACAAATTATGTAATTAATAATACATTCATAACTATATTGTAGAAATTAAGATAAAGTTTCCTAGCATCTTCAGATTATTTTGCTTTTGAGTTGTTTTGTGTTAAGGAATTTTACAACATGAAAATTGTTATTCTTTGTGCTGAAAGTTAAAGTAATTTTGGGTTGTGTATTAAGTATTCTTAGTTATATCTTACACAAATCTTCCTAATTTAATAATCCTAATTTAAAAACGATCTGTTGTGAAATGCTATTAGATGTTAGAGCTGACTAAAAATATTTGTAGTCTAGTTAATGTTACACTATTTTATTATTACAATATTATAGGGTAGATGCTTCAGTTTTGGCCACATTAAGAGAAAATTTGAATTTTCACAGTGGTTGACTGGCTAAAGCTTTTTAAGTCATACTTACATTGTTCTTTAGTAAATTTTCTTGCCTTTCTGTTAATTATAAAATCTTTCTCTGAAAAAATTTATATTTTGAGTTATGAATACTTAAATAATTTATCCCAATTTGTACCAGTTTTGCCCACCTTGCACCTGTTTTGGCCACTTCTATGCACCAGTTTTGGCCATATTAATATCATACTATATAACAGGAAACAATGAATATTAAGCAAAAATAAAGCATTTTTATGCAGTATGTATTTTATTACATTATTTTCATATTTTACATTATTTACATATTTTTCCACTTTTTTTTATTGAATTTGTAGAAAAGTAAAATAAAATGTACATTAGTTGATTTTAGCTGTAAGTTTGAGTTAAAGAGGCAGGAAGCAGAAAACAAACATTTAACTTGGTTGGTAATATACATGTTGTATAATACTTGCATAAAAATTTGTTTTTTTAAGGGAGGTTAAATTTTTATGCAAATACTTAAAGCATGCCTTTAGAAAATTTTAAAAATTAAGTTTCATCTGTATCAGTATTGTACACCTGTTTGGGATTATCTAAAACACTCGTTTCTTCACCTAAGATCTCTTCGACTCCTTAAACCAAGTTCTGCTTTTGTCATCTATGATATTTGCCTGTGTTTTATTAAAAATCTCTGCCTTATAACTAATTCTAGGATGCTATTATATAAAAGGATTATATCTGGCCTGGATATCTTTTGAATAGATCAAGAAGTTTGTCTTTGACAACTGTAAATCCCATTCTTGCAATTCTCAAGATCTATTCTTCCAACTGATTTTTTACCTCAATTCTTTAATACAGCATGAGAATTACCATGCCCACCATAGCCGGAAAATGATGCCCTCCCCTGTAATTATGTGATGCAAGGTGGAATGAGGCATGTCATAAACTTTGCTAATCTTTACTGCAGGCTTTCCATTTTGATTGTCTTTAATTGTATTTCAAACTTTAGTTGGAGAGTAGCAAAATCTTTTGATGGAAATATCACCTGACCTTATATTGAAATTGGAATTTTTGCCACGTAAAATCTAAACAAAACTAAATTAGTTACTTTTATTTTATCCTGATATTCTTAAAAGTATTTTATGAGTAAAAACATAATAACAAACCATGTGGCCAAAAGTGGAACAAGTGTTGTACCCCTTTTGGCCACATGCATGGCCAAAAGTGGTACAACACTTGTATTATATATTATTACAATGTTACATCAATTTATTTGCTGCTATAAGTATGTATACATTATAAATAAATCAGTACCTTTATATAACATCTTCTATTTGCAAATTTAAATTCCATTTTAAGAAGATATTTCTTATTAATTTTTATTAATAATGTAGAGATTTTCCAGTTGAAAATTTCATACTCTTTTGTATAAATAAAAAAGAGAAAGCTTTTCTGATAAGCATCTTAGCTAATATTTTATTTAGAATATCAAAATATTTTGATCTATTTTAATTATCACAACTTGACTCAAGAAAGTTAATTTTATTGTTAATGACTTAGAATTCTAATTATTAGTCTTGGTTAGAGACCTTGTTAAGTGAATATTTTATTCATAATAATGCATGATAATTGAGTAGTGTTTTTTATATAAAGAAATTTATGTTATAGAAAATGGAATTCTATTGGAATTTTATTTGTCCTTTCAGGCAGTTCGAGATTTTTGTAGTTGCAGATTCTACAGGATGACGAAGTTGGACAGGAGTTTTAAGTCCTGGTAGGAGCCACTCTAGGAAAGAAGGGACATTCTATTACGTTCCCCTCCAGCTATTGATTGGGGCCGCAGTGTCCTAGTGGCAAGGTCTCAACCTCGGACCAGTGGGTCGCAGGTCCGAAACCCGATTCCATCGAAGATTTGCCGTGTATGGGACCTGTTGCACGCTAAATCATACACAGTGTCCAAACGCCCTCCCGTTGGTGTTGCGCCGAAGTTTTGAGAGTGGGTGCCAGCTCAGGTGTCGTCCTCGTCATCTGACTGCGGTTCAAAATGACGAGGTCCATCCCTAAATAGCCCTCGTGTTGCTTCAAAACGGGATGTTAATATAACCTAACCTAATCCAGCTATTGATCTTTTTAAAAAATTACACTCCCTTATATTGAATATTTTTATACTATATATAACAAATAAATCTGGTTTCTAGGCAGTGTTTGTTAGAAATGTTATGTATTAGCATTCCAGCTATTGATATTTTTTAAAAATTACACTCCCTTATATTGAATATTTTTATACTATATATAACAAAAATCTTGTTTCTAGGCAGTGTTTGTTAGCAATGTTATGTATTAACAATGTTGTGTACTTTATTATGCTTGTTCAATAAAATTGTGACATTATATTTTGGGTTTTTCTGCATTTATTTGTATTATAACATCTTGTTACAAAAATCAATGAATGTATTTAATTTGTTTTCTAGGTTGAAAAATTTAATGTGTATTGTTGAAAAAATAATTTGTTGAAGTTTAATATATTCTAAAAGAGATGGTATAATATTAACTTAATCAAAAAATTTATTATCCTGCAGTTTTTTAAAAAATTGAATTTTCTTTATGAAAATAACATTCTATTAGTTTTTAAATCTTGGAACAAGAATGAATGTGTATTTATTAAAAATTAATTTATTGTTGAATTTTTGAAGTATTCTGAAAGTATAATATTAAAACAACAAATTTAGTTTCCTATAGAGTTTAAGGAAAGCACAAGTGAATTTCCTTTATGGAAATTACATTTTATCAATATTCGTATCTTGGAAAAATGAATGTGAATTTCTTAAAAAGTAATTTTTCATTGAAGTTTTAACATGCTCCAAAAGAGATGGTATAATATTAGCTAGATTATTAAAAATTAATTTCCTGTTGGTTTAAAAACATTTTATGATCTGAAAGAATTTTTCTTGAAAATGAATAAATGAAATTATTAATATGAAAAATAGTTTAACTTCTTAAATTATTTATCCACTGGTTATAAATGATTGCTACCCTTCAAATAGGCAATTCAACTTTTTTTTTAATGTTTTGAATGATGTTTAGCATTTACTTTTAATTTCTGTATTAAAGAAAAGGCTAATTTAATGAGAAAAAAAACGTTTTATGATTAGAATAATTATATAAACAATAAACGACATTATTATTAAAACAATGTCAAATTAACAATATATATATAAAATAAGCTATTCTTAAATTTAATTATCGTTGAAAAACGAGTTAAATATCGAATAAATGCCTATTTATTGTTTACATCGTTGTCATGACGTAAGGGATTGGTTTTGTTTACAGTCGCGTCGCAGTGACGTCACGCTGACGTATTCTTGTTAGTTCCCTAGTCTGCCACAAATGGCGTACTGTCTATGTGAGGTGTAATGTTAAAAAAGTTGCCATTGAGGTCTATGGGAGTGAGACCTCTGATTCTTTTTCTCTGTGCGACAAGCCTTCCAGCGGGTACAATTTCTTTTATTTATAGTTTGGACCATTATGTCCAGGCTGGAAATCAAAAATTAGGTTTGAAATTTTTATTATTCAAAAGTGATAGGAGTAAAGATGAGTTTCCATTTTTTTATTTAATTTTCAAGTTTCAGGGATAAATGTTATCGCTAATGATCCTGTATCATAACATCTATCTGGAAACGAGTTGGACGATAAAATTCCATCACATTAATACATAGCAAATATTGCAAAGTATTTTAATATTGAAAAAAAAATTGAACAGCGATTAAACTAGAAAATCTCTCGTATAGCATAGAAAAACACTTTTTAAAAATTTTTAGACGGTGTAAATTAATTTTTAGTAGTGTAATATTTTCCGAAGTTGTCAAGGAAAAAAAAGTCAAATCCGCATAATTTTTAATAAATTCAAATTTAACAAATTGCCCCAAAGTACACTTCAGATTGGGTCGAAAAAAAAAAATCGATTTTTCGAATAAACAATTCAAATAGGGCGCAAAACTTGTGCATTACCATTCAAATCAACGGGAAAACAAGGAAAAAATTTTTACCTTTAATCATAAAATCGCGCAAGTAGCCGAAAGTTTGGGAAAATTGAAAAATACAAGAATATTTAAAATTAATTGATAAAAATCGATTTATGGCTCAAAGGTTGTGTATTTCCATGTTAAGCAACGAAAAAATATGGAAGGATTACACTTTTAACCTGCAGATCACACAAGAAGTCTAAAAATTGAAAAAAATGCCAAAAAACCACAAAAATTACTTTTACGCTAAAATTATACAGGCTGCAGTTTTTTGTTTCTAATAACAACCAAGAACTTCAATTTTGATGCGTTATAACGAGAAAAAATATTTATAAAAGTCACACTTTTTATTTTGAGTAGTCGTTTTAGGGTTAAAAATTTTCAAGTTTTGTGAAAAATCAGGGTTTTACTATGTTATACAAGTACGCAGTATTTAATTAAATCTGAAGACGCGAAAAGCTATGGATCGTCTAATAGTAACAAAGGGAATAAATTTTGATTGTAGAAAAGATTATAATATCTTTCAAGAAAAAAATAGGAACTATAATATACCGAAGAATAAGGAAAGAGGAGCACATTAGTGTGACGCGTAAACCTGGTGGGCAATATGTCGGTCAAGTCACACCAGCAAGCGAAACCCGTAGTGATATAGCCAAGTGCATTCATAAGTACTTGGAAGATAATAATATTGTTAGTAATGAAATGGAAGCAATTGGTTGTGATGGTAGATCAAAAAACAGTGGATGGAAAAATGGTGTTATCTGCAACATAGAGCTTAAAATTCAGCGCCCGCCGCAGTGGTTAATATGCTTACTTCACTTCAACCAGCTACAATTGAAAAATTTATTTGAAAATTTGGACGGAGAGACGACGGGACCAGCGTCAGTTTCTGGAAAAATATGCAAGCAACTGACTAATTGCAAGAAATTAACCATCGTAAATTTCGAAGCAATTGAGTCATATGAAATTAATATAAATAAAACTGATCTTAGTGAAGATCAACAGTACCTTCTACATATTATCAGAGCAATCCAGACAGGGCAATGAGATCCACATGTGGCAGTAAGAGATCATGGACCTCTCAGTTACTCCCGATGGCTGACATGTGCGAAACGAGTGTTAAGCTTGTTCATTTCCCAAAAAGGCCCTACAAGCGAACTCAAAATGATTGTTTACTACATTCTGAAGACGTATGCTCCTGTCTGGTTTTCCAACAAAAGATATCCGTCTGTTAAATACAGTCCGAAAAAAACCCGGAGGATATTAAAGGCAGAAACCCAAAATCATTAGGTGAAGACTGTTGGAACTTTTAAGACTCCATCAATAAATTTTGATGCTACAGGCTACAGTGGACTGATAGATTGGACAAAATGTAGGCTGTCATCCCCTCCAATGATGGAAGGCTTTACAACAGAGTCTATTTCGTCAGTTCTTCAAAATAAATCTTTGCCTGAGTTTTATTTTTAAAATTTTCCATGTCATACCCATACTGTTGAAAGACACGTAAAATTAGTTGCGGGGTATGCAGAAAAAATGTGCTGACAAAGGAGCAGAGATGGCTACATTAGAGAAAATTTGTTTTCAAGATCCACAATGCCAAAATTTGAAAATAAATCTCAATTTAAGACAACTTCCTTGGCTAAATCGTCATAATTTAATAAATCCTAGTTAATTGAATGGTTAGGTAGTGTGAGGTTGGAACTCGAATTGCAGCGATCTCCTCGTTGTGAGTTCTGGGTCATTTCATAAAAAAAATTGAGAAATGGGCGAAGAGCTGCCAAAAGATGTACTCTTCTCAAAATTGAATATATATTATCACTTACATTAACGAAGTACTGAGAAAGAATGCATTTTATAATTTAAAATACCACAATGAACTTAATTGTTAAACGGTAAAAACCTCCATTTTTCATCTAAGCTAAAACTTTGGGCCTTTTGCGCGAATTCAAAATGTAGTTCATGGTTTTCAAAAAAATAATTTATGTGTCATAACGAATCAAAAAGGAAGTTCTTGGATGTTAATAGAAACACAAAAAATCCTGTATAATCTATAGCCTGTATTTTTTTACGTAAAAGTAAATTTTGATGTTTTTTGTCATTTTTTCAAAACTTTAGGACTTTTGCGCGATTTTAAGATTAAAGGTATAATTCTTTCCATATTTTAGAGTTGATTAGAATGCCAAGGCACTAGTTCTGCGCCCTATTTGAAATCGTATTTGATCAGGATATATTATCAAAACATCAAAAGTACTTTATTCTAAGCTAAATGTTCCAGGATGGAATTATTATTTGTGTCCGATACGATATAGTATGCATACAGATAAATAAGAACCGAAGTTTCTCTCTCGGGTTCGATAAAACATGGTAAAGAGAGAGAGAGAGAACATAGAATTTCTGTGATGAACAGATCTTAATTTTTTTTGTGGGTGGCGCGAGCTCAACTATTAACAGAACTACTAGTGTACCCGAGTCGATGCCAAATTTTTTTCGACAATGTTATCTCCTAGAAGCTCAAATTTCACTCATTCATTTTCATAGAGTGCTTTTGAATAAAGTTTGCATGATTCGCGAACTCGATAGCTTTCTTGAAAGTGAGAGAATTTCCTAGATTTCTTTTCGCGTCTTTCGAGCTGTTTCGTACTGTTGGGGGAAAACTTCTCATATTCTTCTATCTAGAGGTGCGAGTCATAATAAAAAAATATTATTTTTTAAAAAATTCGCTTAAAATTTTGTTAAGAGCATAAATTTTCATATGTTGGAGTTAATCCGTTAACGCCAAACTCATCGATAAGAGTCGCTCAAGACAGTTATCGTTCAGATTTGACGAGTTATGCGAAAGATTTATCAGACTTTCTTCTTGGATTCCCCCCCACACACACACATACACACGCGGAGGAAAAGCATCAAATATTTCTTGAAGCAATAGAAAACGGTGTATATATGTTTTGTTTCTATTTATTTTAATTCGGTAATAAAATAATTATTTTATTTATATATAATTATTATATTAAAAGGTTATAAAAGGGTAAATGGCAACCAAATATTAAAATAATGACATCAGAGTTGTAAATAAACACAGTTCGCTTATGTCTATGTTTGGTTATGTATCGTTATCCGCTTTTCGCTAAAAAATGTTACATATTTTTATAACCTTTGGCCATCTTTTAGTTCTAAATTTATATTTAAACTTATTCACTATCTAAACCATTTCTTTTTTACCCTATATGGCGCAGTAGTCAATTTAAAAAACTTTAAAAATTCGCTTGTAATTGTTAAGCCTACATGGAATTATCAGACGATTCTCGCCAAGAAATGCGATTTCGCCAAGATAATTTCGCATGCCTTATAAATCGTCTAATCTTCATAGCAATGACGACTTTTTGCTTATATATATTTCTTTGCCAAATTATAATATTTATCGCAAAGTTATTTTGAGTTCCATCTTCTTAGTTCCAACGAAGCGAGTTGAAAAAAATATTTTAATTTGATACTTATTTAATAGTGAAATTTCCTCGATGATATTTTTTAAATAACCAATTTAAGGATTCCATTTTTCTCTTTGGATTTTTGGTGCTTTCTTCTTCAAAATATTTCGATATGCCACTTAAAGATAAGCGAAGTAAAAGAGCTAGAGCTGTTTTGCTAATTCAGCAGATTGCGAATCATTTTATCCATATTAACCTCCAATTTGTCACATCAGAAGAATTGTGTGAAACTTTTGTCCATCAGTGTATCTCCTGGAGGGTCAAAATTTGATGTCCGGTGTAGGGATTGGAAACACCTTCAGGTTTAAACCGAAAACCGTTTCTTTTGTTTCGGTTAACCGTTCTTTTTGGTTATTTTTTCCCCGGTATAAACCGGTTATTTTTTCAAACCCAAAAGCCGGGAAAAAACCCGAAAGATCAGTTATAAAATTATAGGATCGATTTTATGTTCGAGTTATGAAGTTTTGAATTTCATCATCTTAGTCCAATAAACGGCCACCTCTTCCTCAATATCCTCTTCCTCGAAGTGGATATTGAGATGGTCTAAAATAGTCATAGTCAAGCTTTCATAACTCGATGAGTTTTGGTCGCTGAAGAGTGGAACATTTTGTTTAAAATTTCAGTGTGCCAAAAATATTTTAATAAATATTATTCGAGTGAGGGACTGTATAAAAATTTAGACATAGTGTTTTTTTATTATTATACAAACAGACACAAACAACACAAAATATTATTATTTACGTCTGTGCTCTCTAATGTCTTTTTTTGTTTGACTACAATACTTAATACAATTCTTAAAATTTTGTCTACAATACTTACTTATTGTATTAAATACTCATTTATTATTATTGCATATTGCATTATTACTTATTTATAATCATTATGTATTACATTAATTAATTATTGTATTAATACTTACTTATTATATATTAAAAATTCTGTCCACAAATGTTGCTTTTCTTAAAAAAATCCCTGACAATCGGTTTTTTTCAAAACCCGGTTATTTTGTGCGATTTTAACCGCCAGGTTAAACCGGAGGTGAAAAAACCGGTTTAACCGAAAACAGGTTTTTTTTCCAATAACCGCCATCCCTAGTCTGGTGTCTCTAAAAACAATGCTGTCTTCACAATGAATAACATTTGATAAGCTTTTCAAAAATGCGATGAAGAGAAAATCTTAATTTTTTTTGTTGGGGTAAGGAGAGAGTTCTACGGTTCTTAGAACTACTAGTAATTTACTGTTAGAGATTTTAATTTATGTCGGAAT
>BGPR01049102.1:0-11390 GCA_013235015.1 Araneus ventricosus
TCATTTTTTATAAATTCCTGTGTTTTGTTTCTAAATTCTAAGTTATTCATCAGTAATTTAGTTTTTTATCAAAAATTTTATCCAAAAATCAACATTTTATTGTATTCAAATGCTACTGTTTTTTACATTTGGCTAAATAATTTATAGCAATGATATTTTTTTCTCCCTTTTCTAGAATAGCAAATATAGATTTGAACTTCAAAAAGCTATAAACGTTACGATGAATTCTCTGTCTTCAAATTCTGGATCACAAATCAAAGCCAAAATTAATCGTTTACTGTATATTTTGAGTGGCAAGATTCCAGAAAGCTATAGACGTGAAATGAGTAATGATTCAGTAGAATATAGTTTCTGCTCTTATTTGATGGCTAAACAGTTTGTAGTAAGTAGAGATTTCCTTATTTAAATATGCAATGCATATTTTTGTGTAAAACTAAGAAATTTTAGTGTTAAAATGGAAAAGCAGATTGTTTTTAATAATTTTTTGCTAATTCTTGATTGCAATTGTATAGCTACAGTTTATGATTTTTAGAACGCTCCTATCTTTTTATCTCTGATTTAAAAGAGAAAAAAAATTGTGGATATGCTTACAAAATTATGAAATCTAAAATGTTTAGATAATTGAAGAAAGGGGAATCAATATTAGAATAAAGTAATTAATGAAAACTAATTGTAGAAAGATGTAGATTAGTAACTGGTGATGCATTATATATCTTTTCCTAAATTCCATTTCATATGCCTGTTGTACCTACCTAGATAATGAATTGGGCATTGAACAATGTTTCACAAGATTGCCATTTCTGACTGTTAAAAAATAATTTTCAAATTTGGCTCATATTACTAAAAATATTGTTGGTAGTTTTATGCTTTTAAAATGATGCGAATTTAGGGAAATTACTAGAACCATTTTGTTACTCATTCCTTTTAAAAATAAAACAGTATATTTTATTGTTTTATAGAAATGTTTTTTTTTCTCTTTTTATTGAATCATATTTACTAATTTTGCTTTTAATACTTGTGTATGTAATGTTTTAAAAAATCTGGAAATCATAGGTTATGCATTATAAACAATGTTTCACAATTTTAAAGCTACCATGAAATAAACTTATTGATGGATTTGTTAAGAGTTTTATTTATTGCTTTATGCTCTCTGAAGTTTTGATGAATGCTGTATGGCTAGATGGGGATTCTTGTCTGAATTCTCATTTCTTAGGAAGGAACTCATGCTTAGAAAGGAATCTTCAAATTTGAATCTGTAATCACAAGAAAATTTTTGTTAGCTGGCAGATATGCTTGATTTTTTTTTTGTGTGTGATTAATTATAAAAAAAAATGTTCAATAGCTTAACTGCTGAGTAATATGTTGTTTATTTTACTATGCTCTGTTGTCCCTCACATATTTCCTTTTTGTTTGTTTCGTATCTGACTTATTTCATTTCCATATCTGACTTACATCCTTATAACCTTCTGAATGCTACAAGGTTCCCATTTTGCCCTGAGAGGAAAGATATGCTATCTGGCAAAGGTTTCCCTTGTGTACTGATTTATTTTTTTAAAAAAATCAGTAACATTGAACCTTTGGTTATTTTTTTTTTCATAAAATATATTTTTTAGATTATGTTGTAACGTGACACAAAGTTGCCAAAAATAATGGACACATTTATTCTCTCACTAAAAGTCAAAGCAACCACTGAATAAAGGGTAGACAGAAAATTTTTCTCCTAATGCTGCTCATGGTAAGTTAGGCTCATCATGTGTCACTTAGGCAAACTGAATGGATGATGAAACTCTGCCATCAAATGTACTCCAAGGGTTATAGCTGTAACTGTCTATTCTGTACTCCTCTTCAAAGGTCAATTTCATGGACTATCTTTTAACTTCTTTTTGTCATCAGTGACTAAGCCATTGTTGAATGCTCTTTAAGGGTCTTTGACTATTTTGAGAAATGTCTCCAACTTTCAGGCGTTGGCTGATAACCTGTGTAGGAAGCTGCCTCTGTTTGCTCCTTTGAAAAGGAAGGAGAGTCATAATAATGGCTTTGACTGATTTATTCTTTCTTCGAACCATCGGGGGATATGAGAAGTGGCCTTTATGAGTCTTTTGGTATTGAAAGAGTTAAATCCGACACAAAGAGCAAATCATTTGTTTCATATATATACTTGGCATATAATATGCTATAGATCCTAATCTCTTATGAAAAGCAGCTATTTAGCAATGCATGTTGATATGGCGATCGATGCATCAAAGTAAAAAAGGGGGAATGAATGTAAAAACTTTCTTGTATGCTGTTGGATGACATTTCTTTTCATTTTCGTTTGAGAAATATTTTTTTACTATTTTTTAGTTATTATTCAAAATTCTTGTATTCCAGCACAAATAAGGTAAATGGAAATTTTCCCAAAATATGATAGACATAGTGAAGTACCTTGAAGAAATTTAAAGGCGTTTATTGTAGTATTGAAAATATATTTTAAAACTTCATGTCATAAACACTGGTATTATTTAATGTATATTGAGTACAGTAATGGATAGGTCATAGTTTAATTTATCATAGTAATATATCATCTTTGCAGAACTAGCCAATATGTATATATAGTTGATACTTACTTTTAAATGTTGAAATTCTGTTGAATATTTTCTTAAATAGGAACAAGGTGTTACACAAATTTCAGATCAGCATTCTGCAGCTTTTCCTTTTGCTATGGCAATTCTTGGGATTTGGAGTAAGAAGCCTGAAGTGGGTTCCCTGATACTTGGTCATTTTTATTCACTCTGTCCTTATTTGGTGCCATTTTATCCTCCAAGACAAGAGGGAATGCCAGATTCTGATTATCTTTCGTAAGTTCCCTTTTCATTGTATTTTAGGTATTCTATTTTATATAACTGGTGCATCAAAATGAATGCCCTAATTTCAAAGCTTTATTATAGAACAGCTAGCTCCTACATTTATTTGAAAGAAATGTACTTTAAGAGGTAATATATTCAAGTTTTAAATGCAAGCATCATAGATGTTCAAAATGTATTCCTTTTGTTACCCGACGTACATGCAGTCTTTAATGAAATTTTTGCCAAACCTTCTCTGTTATGAACTCTAATTAGCGAAAACAGAGATCTTTTCCGGCCTCCCAGCCTTCAACTTCCCAGCGAGCTGAACTAAGTAACTCAATTACCGGACATTCCACCTTCAAATAAAAGAAAGGTATAACAACATCTAAAGAAAAGAAGACTAATACGAACTAATAGTGTAAAAGTGAAAATGCCTGTGCTGTACATAGTGTATATATTTCCTTTTTGTTTATTTTGTTTTTCTTTTTTTAAAAATAAAATTCCCGTGTCTTGCCCATCAAACCGTTCAGTGACCGGTCTGGTCACGGGTACAGGGGGTAAGAGATGGCGTTCTGTTCTGTTATGAACTCTTAAATTAGTGATAGTTGTTGGACATGGAGGTACTTTCTCAATAACATATAACCATAGTGGTAGATTCATCATTCAGAGGACAGGGATAGAGAACTTTTACTTTGGACACCATGATATCCAATTTGTATTCCATGTTATTTCTTCTGTTTGTTTGTTTGTTTGAGAATTGGTTGAAGTTTGTGTGCCTATTAGTCCACTCAATTTGTACTTTAATATGGAAAAAATACATAACAGCAATTTTATTGCTTTAAGTTGTTAGGTCGGCCATACAAAACATGGCACTGTATTTTGCAGGCGGAGATCAGAATGGCCCCGGGGGGGGGCATTTGAACAATCGGTTTTTAACTTTTAAATAAAAGGCTATTAACCTAAAAGGAAAAGTTTAAATTAAAAATTTATAGATAGTAAAAAGATCTATAAAATGAGTTGTCGAACGTTAAAATAGCTTAATTAGGGCAGGAGTAAATTTAAAAAAAAAAAACCCGTAAATTTTGGAAAAGTATTTTTAATTTTTTTATAATGAAAGCGAAATTTTTGAAATTTCACTTAAGTACGCATTACATAGTAGGGTATATCTGGCAAAAATTTCAGACCCATAACTTCATAATTTTTTGAAAAATTCAACTTTTTCGAAAAAAAGAACATTGTCAGAAAATGCCTGTAAGTACTTTATCTGTCCGAATTCGCGGGGAGAAAAAAAATACCTCTCTAAAAGTGTTCTACAGTTTCAAATGCCGTTATAATGGTCGATTTTCAGCAAAAAGTGGTGAAAATTAAGTTTGAAGTTATCATTTAGTCTCGGTTATTTTGCCTGAATGATTTTCCCCCAAATTGAAAATTTTTCTGCCATGGAGACAATTCGTCCTATCCCCCTTCTCCGGTCCAATCTCCATCTACAAAATACAGTGCCATGCTTTGTATGGCTGAACCAACTGTTAAAGCAATAAAATTGCTGTTATGTATTTTTCCATATTTTGATAATTTTCATGACAGTTCGACTGGTCTATATATGTGCCCCCATGTCCAATGACCATCACTGATTTCAGAGATGCAGTGGGGGCCGGAATACTTGCAGTGCTTTAAAGTTTTTTTAGCACTTAAATGAATCACAACCAAATAACAACAATGTACTAATTAGCCACATACTAAAGAGATTTCATTATATATTGGTGGACAATTGGTAAGGATGGATCACAAATTGCAATGTAGCGTAATAACATTCCAGTTGTTTTAAATGCTTTCCACAACCGTGAAGTAACGCTGTCGGAAATGTTGAACTCCCTGGCGACATCTGTTATTTTCCCCCTAATGTCCAAGTGATATTGGGAAGACACACTGAAAATTTCAAGTTCATCAGTCAAACCTTTCTCATTAAACTTTCACTTGAAACGACAATTCTCCACTTGTGTCAAATCCTTTAAATCTCTCATCAGTGCTATCACCTAACGAACAGGGGTGGAGAAGAAAATTTACATATGCTTACTTACTGTATCTTTGCATTTATTCCAATTTTCCACATTTTGTGGTTGCTATGGGTGATAGTATGATCCATCCTTATCAATTATCCAGCAGTGTATATTTTTGAGATCTTTTCTGTTCATCATTCAGTGGCATATTTGGAAATTTTCAGAAATTTTAAATACAATAAACTGACTACCAATCATGAAATTATTTTTGACTTTTATATAATTAAAATATAATTTACTTATCCCTCTTTTGATATCAGTACTGTATATTTAAGTGCATGCTATTCTGATTTTAATCACTCGGAGGTATAAAAGCAATTCTAATTAAATGCTATATGTGTCACAGGCTAATTACTTATAATTCTGAGGGAAATTCTTTCTATTTGATAATTTTTGCTTGTTGCTTGCCATCATTTGTTTCTTACAATTCTTACTAATTTCCTTTTAGCATTTTGGGTTACTATATTGATGATGAAAAGTACAAGTTCCTGAATCGAATGAGTGGTTATGTGAGGTTGTATGCAGCTATCATAGTTGCACCCCTTCCTGCTAATGTGAAAGATGCACATCCTCATGGTTTAGCCTGGGGCTGGAAATGGCTGTCACGAATACTCAACCTTGAGCCACGCCCTGACATCACAGCTACTGTACTTTATGATTTCTTGGATGTTACTGGACATTCTCTTCAAACAGTATATGGCAAACAGTTTAAAAAAATTATACACATTCTGTGTAAAGACTTTTTTCCCAAAATAAAGCAGGTTACTCCTGGTGGTACCGGAGGTCCGATAGAGAGACTTGAAACCTTCTTGCAACATACTGCCAAGACAGGTTACATTTCACCTCCAGATGGATTTTTAGATGCCAATTTTTGAAATAGGTAGTCATAAACAGAATGCTTGTGTAATTTGCTTTTAATTGATGACTATTGTACATATATTATCTAGTGCTCTGGATAGTTGTATTATCCTGATGTATGTATATTGTGTGTAAGTGTACAGATGATGCAATTCTGTATTATAAAATTTTAGAGATTCCCCATTCCTCTAAATGTTAATATCACTGGTGATCAAATGTAATTCTTTTTTGAAACTGTTTAAAATTGTTTATTACTTATTCGATGCAAGTAATTGTAAACCCAAAAGTCTACCAAGACATAAAGTAAGAAGGGAGCAATCTGGCACTTGTGGTTTGTGGGAAAAGTTTAGATGGAGTGCATTAAGTGCAGGGTTGTCGATTTTTTTGATTTTTTTCAAAAAAATCGATTTATTTGATTTAAATCGGATTTTTTTTATTTAAATCAAGATTTTTTTGATTTTAATGATTTTTTTAAAAACTATATATATATATATATTTAACATTTGTATATTAGACAATGAGTGTTACAGTCATAGACTTATATATATATAACAACATACCAGTCATTAAGGTGTACTTTCTTTAAAAAAAACAAATTCAAAAAATTTAATTCTAAAATGTAACAACTATTTAAAAAATATTTGTGAACTAAAATATAACAATAATATACTTTTAAAATATAAGACAATTTTATTAAGGAAAATAGGAACAATATAATAAAAATTGTCATTTTTTGTCTATAGATATATTATTGTATGTTAGAATGTTATGGAATTTTACTCAGCTGTTCATTTGTTTCATTACAAACACAAGTTTTGAAGCTTTTTCTACTTCTAATCTATTTGTCCCAAAACATTAAATAAAAAAAATTCTAGATAAAATTTTAAATTCAGGCTTCAAGGTGCATTGAGTCACCATCAGGACTACCTGTGCGCCGAATTTCATGACTGTAAGTGTGATAGATTCGTCTGGACATTGCGCACAAGTTTGCAAACATTGCCTTTTATAAGTATAGATCATAGTTTAAAATGCACTATGTAGATGTCTGTATATCTTTTGGAGCATTTATATGCATTACTTAATTATCTTACACTGGAACATTATTGCAATATAAAAATTTGTTGTCCCCAACACTATTTAGTTTTCTCCAATATTAAAATGAAACTCGCTGCATTTTACAATGTTCTTTCTTTGTGAACATGATCCTTTCACAATATTTATTTTATTTTATAAAAAAGGGAATCTCTCATACTTTGCATTTTATTGTGTTGCTCATTAGAGATTTATTTAACCCTTTGCTCGAAGTGTGCCAGTTAATTAATTTCACTCGCTTCTCAACCGTTCAATTCAACTATAAATGGAAAATAATAGGTTTAGGATAGGGCTAATAGTACTCCTTTTAGAATGTATATGGCAGTCTTATGAAATTTTGTTTCAGAATAGGAATTATTAGAGATAAAGTTTGGGAAAATTCCTTGACTCAGAGATAAGAAATTTTTTAGTTCTGGACGTTTAAAAATTTTAGCAAAATAACTCGAAAATTTTGCTCCAATATTCTTGAAGTTTTAATTTATAATTTTCTGTAAGATTCAACAATAATTTTCGAGTGTATCAAGGTGGCTTTATCTAAGGGGGTTCTCATGAGGAGGTGACCCTTTCGGGTCACCCCCCCCCCCCTCCTGGAATGAAGCAAGTTTTTTTTAAAAACATTTTTTTGTAGATTCTATGTCTAGACAAACTAAACCCATTCATGATGTTTTCTCATCATATTTCAAAAAAATTATTGGCTTGCGCCGCAAAGGGTTAAAATCTAATTTGCTTGCATTCTCAAAAATAAAGATATGGAAAGTACTCTAGTTACATCAATTCGATGAAATATTTTTTTATGTTCTATATATTCTTTCTTTAAATATACATTTAAAAATATTTTAAAATCACTACTTAAAGATACAAGAACAATTTTATTTCTTTAAAGCAGATTAACTTGATATTTAAAATAAAGTGATTTAAATCAGTGATTTTTTTAAAAAAAATCAGTTGATTTAAATCGCGATTTAAATCAGTGATTTTAATCAACTGATTTAAATCACCGCAACCCTGATTAAGTGGCTTAAGCAGCACATTCTATTTGGGTTTGTGCTGTGAGTTTCCCCATGTGCTTTCAGTGTATTCCATTGTTTTGAATAATTTTTGTAGAAAGATAGATTCAGCATGTACCAACTTATTTTATTGTAAACCTAAAAATGTATCCTCTTTTTCTGAAACTCATAAATTGAAATAAAGCTGTTGTATTTTAGATATATACTCACACGTAGTGTTTGGGTCTCACCCTGCTTCATTCTGACTTCAATGAATTCAATATTCATAGGATGTGTCAATATTTCTTTATAAATTTGCATTTTACTAACTGTTACAGAACTATAAATAAGATAATCATAAAAAAATGGAAATTTCGGTTGTCCTTTCCACCATTTATTTTTCACATGTCTATTACACTTAAGAATTGTGATATTAATCGTGGTATTTCTAAAATATAAGGTAAACTGGAATAATTATTTTAATTTTCTCAATCTCATAATATCTTATGAAAGTTTTCATATATGTGAAACATGCTTTTATTTTTTGAAATAAAGTCAACTATTTCAAATTCCTAAAATTCTACATTAACGTTTACTGAATGCATTCTGGAATGTTTGTTTTTATGCTATTGACTTTGAGGATTGATAAATTGTTTTAATACAAATGCTTGGTGTGACAATTGTATTATCTCACAGATATATATTTTTCTAAATGCATCACTATTGTCTCTCACTGCCAATAATAATTACACTGGAAGAACAAAATATTTATTGTGACTATACATGCACTTATCTAATTGAAGTATGCTGATTTGAAATCTGAAGTTCATTTTTATTGTAAGATCTAGATTTTTTTAATAAAATACCATTTTTATTTATTGAATTCATAAGTTTACAGTAACATGTGCACTGTTATTGGCACTATGCAAGCAAGAATTTGTGCTTCTACCTTTGCATTTGAAGACTTTATGAGCCGATCTCTTTTGATACTTGTTCGAGCGACCTTGGTAGCACTCTTCCATCATTTTGAAATCTTGATGAAAATGCTCTCTGTCCATCACTTGTAGCCCTAAGATTCTTGGGGAATCTATCAAACAAGAAATAGAATTTTACACTCATGTTGCACCTGAGCTTACGAAATGTCAACAGCATTCTAGTAGCCATAATCTCACAGTTATCCGCTTTTCTGTTACCAAGAAAATTTTGTATAATTGTTTTAAAAGACAGCCATGCTGACTTCTCCTTTTTGTTATTCTTCCTGCCAGATTCATAATCATGCACAAGGTCACGAATCTGAGGTCCACCAAACACTCCTGCCTTGATCTTCTTTAGAAACAAAAGCAGGAAAAGAAAAAAAAAATATGTATTGAAAACATTCAACATCAGCATTCAATGCCTCGACAAAAATGCCTTGGTTTCATCAAGCCAAACTTGACGTGAAGTGGAGGAACAATGATTGGCTCTCGGCTGACAGTTGGGTCACTCGAAAGTTTTGGTATGCCTGCTTCCGGAGTTTCATTGATAGGCCACTTCTCCTTTGTCCAGTGTTTCTCTCGAGGTTGGTCACATGCAAAGATACTTTCTTTTGGCCAAGGAAAATCATTTTCAGGTCTACACAAATGATCTAATTATGCTCATAATATTTCATTAAGTTAATGACCACTTTAATGTCACCCTGTGTTTCTTGCAAATACATTGAAAGACCAACTGGTACCATGCATAATGATCATTAAGCATTGGTACACATTTTAAACTGCACTTACTACTATCCAAAAATAACCGTTACTGTGCTGGACTATAGAAGGTGGCACCTAATTTTCCGAGAAGACCTCGGATATCGTGGCAATAAACAAACTGCTCATTTTCTGAAAAGAAGGCCAGGAAATTCCTGATCCCTTTTCTAGAAAATTTTTTTTATAGAGGATTTAAGTAGACTCTTCATGTAGCCTGGAGGCTATTACCTCAGCTGCTTTTTTGAAAATGGTCAAATCACATCCCAGGTCATTGAATTCTGCTTGACTAAATTGCTGAGTGGTTCTTGACTTCTGGCTATTAAATCTGGACTCTCTAGATGTTGAAATCATTTCTTCTGAAAGTGAAACCACAGACACCATGCTTTTACTGATCTTGCTCAGTGTTTTCAACTTCAAATGAGCCAAAAATGATCACACATTGGAATTGGATGTTTCTCAGTGTGGAATCGATCGAACAGCGAATGAATAGTAGAACCTTTGCTGATTTTTTTTTTTTTTTTGGCCAATGCTCTTTTTGTTGACTTGGCAAAAATACAGTTAATTGTATGATCTGTGGGTTCTCACCAAACCCTCAGAATTCTGAAAGACAAACCCTTTCGTTTCCATTTTGTCCAATAATGAATTCCTCATAATTATGACACACAATATGAAGCACTTCTTGTCTTGGTCTTCAAGTGGAATTTCAAATTAGGCTTTTATAAGCATGCTTCAGAAAACATTGAAATATTGCACCTTTAACGAATAAGTATGTAGCTACCACATAAGCATAACAGAATACATTAGGACTATTGAAGCATCTACATCTGCTATGACAGAACGCCGCCCCATGCCCCGTGGATGGGGGTTCCCAACCTTTTTTCCATCGCATACCCCTTGATTAGTCTTTTTATTTTTGGATACCCTCTACTATTATATCTATCCCCCCCCCCCCTGTCAACCATCCGTCTATGCAAAGAAGTTTTTATCAACAATGTTAAGGGCTTATGTTAGCTTTAGAATCAAATGACTCGAATTAATGACATTTGTAGGACTTGTTTGTGATGTCGCATTTTATTCCATTTTTACAATAGTATTAGTTCAACGTCAAAAGAAATGAAATCAGTATTGTAATAATTTTGTCATAAACTTATGTCAGCTAAAACGTATGCTTTGTTATAATCAACTATTCAAATGGGAGAAAATTTCAATGCAATCCTTGTGCTTGTCTCATGGAGCCGAGTTTTATAAAATTGGGTTCAAATAAACACAGATATAATTTCATGTCTACAGCTGCTTCAAGCTTATTGCAATATTTATATTTAATATACTCATAATAATGAAAGGTATTAAATATTTTATTGCTTTACCACTGAGTTACTTTTACTCTTCTTTCACTGCTACCCAGAAGCCAATCAGATTTCATTTTTAAATTCAGATATTAACCCCTTAAGAGTTGCATTTTCTTTGCTATATAATAAGATGACCCCTCCTGTTTTGGAAAGGGGCTATGGTTTGCATTCATTTAAGAAGACATAGAATACTTGAGATGCTTATGGATTCGACTTAATTTTTGTGTCAAATGATAAAGCTAATTAGGGATTAAATTTTAGTTTATACTAGCAATACCCGCACGGCGTTGCCCGTGGTGTTATGACTTCAACAAAATGAAAAATAAAGTTCACATACAATTACATAAATGACAGTTATGAGAACGAAATCAAAACAGAAAAATATATATTATTGATTTGGCCGACTTCTTTTTCCTCCCGACAATGACGTTTACCCGTGGCATCAGGGCTTAAACAAAATATAAAAAACGCCCGCAGACAGTTACAAAAA